>JASVEL010001018.1:0-223459 GCA_032618575.1 Nicotiana noctiflora
TTCTAACTTATAATTGATTTATTGAATTATCCGGGTTGTTGATTATATGGTTAATCATATACATAAGAATATTTCGAGTTATTATGAATCTATCCAAGTTAAATTAATACTTATATGTCTATGGTATTAATATTAACATGAATTCATTTACAACTCTTATTCTTAAACCAAACAAGGCAATTAAGTATATGCCTTTCTTAATTGCAAATCCTTCACCCGATGCCCGAGATTCAAATCTTGTTCTATTTGATTTTATATGCAACCAAGAATTTCCTTTGTCAAGTTTAATTCATAGTTCGTAAATAATATTTCAATGTTAGCTACGCAGTAAAACAATTAAGATCAAAATCAAATAAACATCCCATAACAATAACTTCAATAAAATCAATCTAAGCTTCAAATAACAAGATCAACTAACATCCATGACCCAAGAATATTACAGTATTTAGCTACTCATATTCATACTAAATTCAACAATATTAATATCTAACATACTACAAAGAAAAATACAAGATGAAAGTTTAGATGAACTCTTTATATTGTTGCTCCCAAGTCATGATCTTCAATTCCTTCCTTGGCTTCAAGAACACTTTCAATGGTTTTTCTCTCAAAATCTTCTCTATAAGATGAATAGTTTAATTCCACTCTACTCAATAATGCATAAAATTTGATCATCTCCATAATAAAAGGTTGCATTAATTAACTTTGAGTGGAATTATGTGACTTTCCAATTTTACCCTTAAAGACATCATTTTACCGGACCATGTTGCGCGAAATGGTGCGCGAAGTGGTGCGCGAAATGCACACTTCGCGCATCTGTAGTCCAAATAAATTCTTATGTGCGCGAAATGGTGCGCGAAGTGGTCACTTCACGCACCTAGGAGAATTTCTCATTAGCTCTTGTTTCTTGATTGTAAAGACTCAACTCCAAAGGATTGTTTTTGCTCCAAAATTGTACCATAACATTTCCAATTGTAGATATAAGCTCCTTTTTCTGCAAAGTGTACAAATCACAAATTAAAAGCTTATTTCTTATCAAATTCATAAATTATGTTATTGGATTATAATTAAATGGACGCATAAATAATGGCTAAACTACTTAGTTTTCGCCTATTATCAACACCCCACACTTAATTCATTGCTAGTCCTCGAGCAATCACACTATGCTTATAAAAGAGTCATCAACTCAACCATTTTACCTTAATGCTTTACAGTTAGAACAAAAATCATATCTCAGACCTTGTAATATAAAATTCTAGTCTCTGGACTAACTTTCAAGTGCTACACAATATTCACACTTCTTTGAAGTACTCTATACAGAGATCAAGATTTGCTTATCTGTCACGAATCATATGCCCTCACACTTTTATCGACATTACATATATCAATATGTACAAGAAAGTTCAGTAATTATCTACATCAAAAGTGAAAAATTTCACTCACAATCACAAAAGAAGTCACATGCATGCAAGTGGTACCATAAGCTTGCCCTTAATGTAAATCTCTACTAATGCAGGCTTGCTCGATCAAAAATCAATTAGGACTTTTTCTTCTGGTTGTAATGTGGGCTAAGAGGCTGGTAGGATATATTTGGGACTACTGACTAGCACTCCTAAGCACTTTAACACATAACTTAGCCTTTTTAGCGCAAATTCTTCAACAATAACATCACTTTCATCACTCAATTCACTCTTAGCAATGTTCCATCTTTCTTTAAGCATTGCTTTAACTCATACTCCACTAGCAGTAACGTAACATATATATATATATATATATATATATATATATATATATATATATATATATATATATATATATATATATATATATAAATTTTATTTATTTATTTATTTATAAATTAACGCAAGTGCACATTTCTTCCTTTTGTTGGATCACATTCAAAAACCACCCCACACTCTGTTCCTTCGGACGTCTTTTATCAATTTACAAATAAAGTGCTTTAAGAGGTAAAGGGATCAAAAATAGCAAATAAGAATAAAAAAGGTATAAGCTTGTAAAGTGGGTGCCAAATAAAGGTTTCAAGGCTAGAAATGGTTAACTAGGGATAGATTTGATTTGATTTAAGCAATTGAGTTCAAAAAGATCAAGGAAAGCCTAACATCATTTTTAAAACCGAGTATCACATGTAATTTCGCATCAATTCACATACTAGGCAAGTTCTAGACACACGTACGCTACATGGACTATGCAAAAACCTCACCACACATGGCATAAGATCATTAAGATCAACTCATCAAGTGACTCTATTATGAGTATTCATTTAAGTAGCAAACATGCAATAAAATCACTTTCAGTAAAATTTCAGTAAAACTAGGCATTATACTCTAGGATCTGGTGTGTTCAAGTGTATTAAAATTATGGATTAACACAAAATAAAATCTACCTAAAAAAATTAAAATTTTTACACCAACTAAAATCTATCTATACCCGGTTCAAGTTGAAACCCTTGGAAAAGAACCGTGGCCTAAAGAAAAACCAAGGGGAAGTTGTCATACTAATCACAAAATTAAGAAAAGTGGACAGGACTCCTCAAAAATAAAATGACAATAAAACCAAGGGGAAGTTGTCATACTAATCACAAAATTAAGAAAAGAGGACAGGACTCCTCAAAAATAAAATGACAATAAAATTTATTGTGCTCCTAATCAAATACGCAGTAAAAAAATTAATAACAAAGACAACCAAATTATAACAATCTACTAATATCCATCAACTTCAAATTTAAACAAACCACACACATATAGTTAAAGAAATCCAAAACAAGCAAATTATAACAATTCTAATATCCGAAACTATCCAAATATGCTAAACACACCCCCCACTTAAAGATAGGCATGTCCCCATGACTACAACTTTTTAACACAGAGATAAAAATACTTCCCCGACAATTTATTCTTGATCTGATATTGTGTAAGAGTTGACATTACATGCTCGCCCCAACGCTCTCAGCCATCCCATGAATTTTTTCTCCGACTTGACTTGTTGGTCTGCAATTTCCTCCACACGGGTGCTTAGTGTGTTCACTGTTTGTCGCAACTCGCCAATCTCTTGCTCCCATGTGTTATGGCTTGGCATGCCAGCAGTTCCTGAAGATGATGCTGCTCTCGGCAATGCAACCGCTGGTGCAATGGGTGGTTGTGCTTGCTCTCCTCTGTCTGTGTCCATGGGTTGATTTCCTCCCTCATTCTCGTCATCTTCTGAGCTATCATCACCAGCTCCAGCTCTTTTGGGTCTTACGTTCAATGCCTTCCTTACCATTATATCCACATTAGGATTCTCTCGTACCTGTGCTTGCCTGCAAAGTACAGTGACTAGTGATGGGAAGAAAAAGCCAAACTTACGATTCGGGCATCTAACAAACATTTCCTCATGAATGAAATTGGCCACATCAAAAGCTAGGTTCTCCAGAAGACACCATATCAATGCAGCTCTAGGACCGTTAACCTTAGTTGTGTTGTTTGAAGGAAGTAGTCTGTTGTTGATCACAAAGAGCCAAGTCTTTGCTTCTTGAGTTAGAGATGATGAATGAATTTTTTCACCATTCTCTAACCACTCTACTTCAACTCCCGGGGTGCAAATCTTTGAAAAGAATCTATTCCATTTTGCATCATTTGGAGTTTTTCCGTACTCATAGAAATCTTGATTTTCTGGCACAGCATCAGGCAAATTGTAACTCGCTTTAATTGCTTCAATTGAGGCATTAACAGGCCTTCTACGCAGTTACAATGTTGTTTTCATGCTCAGGTATATTCGCATAGAATTCGCGAACTACCATTTCATTTGCAGGTCGAGGCTCATTGATAAAGATTTGGAGCCCCCGTTCAATCAACTTTTGGTACATGTTAGGGCAGATTTCCAGAAGATTTTTAGCATCGATGCCCCTTTCCGGAATTGGTTTCTTTGTTCTTTTGTTATTGAAACGGGTTTGTGCTTCGGCTGAAGTAAACCTTCTTGTGTCATAATTAGTTGCCGGATTTGCTCTTGATCGGCTAGAAGATGCTCCTGCAGTTAAATGCCTTTTTGGTGCCATAATTCCTACAAGATAATTACACATTACTTAGTTTTAGATAGGTAATGTGATTCAATGCGGTTACTCAGACTTCACACGCAAAGTTGACAACAATTGCTCTATCAAACTTCTTTGAGTACTTTCCTCAAACACATTGTGTGCAAGCATATTTCATCCTTATTTTTAATGTTTTGGTTAGGGATTTCCCAACCAAATTTCAGCTATAACCAATTTATATCCTACCCATCACATTTATACACAAATTTAACCCCACAAGTATATCAAACTATGCTAAAATCTATTAACATTGCACAAATATTCTAAGTTTTAACATAAACTTCTAATTTATCATAAAATAACAAAAAAACTGCAAAAACACAATACAACCTATAATTTATAACATATATATCATCTATATACTAAAAATAAAATGTTGAATATTGATATACATAAACGAAAATAAAAAAATAGAGAAATTAAAATTCTAGGGTTCTTACCTTGTTGGGGATGGGATGAAATTTGACTAAGGATGATAAGCTTTTAATTGTTATTGAAGAGTTTTAGAGCAATGAGGAAGAAGAAGAATGGTATTTGAGGTTAGGGTTTGGATAAGAGAGGGATTTTAGGTTTCTTTGAGAGGAGAGTGTGTTAGTGAGTGTTTAGAATCGGACCAATTGAAAAATAAACAAACTAAATAACCTATCCCGTCTCAGGTGCGCGAATAGCTGCACGAAATGGTCACTTCGCACACTACTTCGCGCATCTTGCGAAGCATTCTGTTTCGGGTGCGCGAAGTGTGCGCGAAGTGATCACTTCGCGCATCTGGGCGAAAATTAATTTTTTTTATTTTATATATTTTTAACTTAGGAGAGTAATATACAATATATATTCATACCTTGGCATCCCTTCTTGTTGTCCTACAGTTATTAACACACAATTAACCCAAAATAAACTAAAACGAAGAAAATAACACACAATAAAAATGACAAACATCGCTACTATTGGGTTGCCTCCCAACCAGCGCCTGATTTACTGTCGTGGCAGGACTCCACAATTCATCAAACATCATTTAATTCTAACGAGGTCTTGTGATGGTTAATGTCACCACCCTAATAGTGTTTCACCCTTTGTCCATTCACCAGAAAAGTTTCACTTGAGTTTATGTCCCTCAATTCTATTGTTCCATAGGGACTCACACTTACCACCACAAAAGGACTTGCACAGCGGGATTTAAGCTTTCCCGAAAAGAGTTTCAACCTAGAATTGAATAATAGAACTTGTTGCCCCGGCTCAAACTCACGATGTTGGATATGCTTATCATGCCATCTCTTGGTCCTTTCTTTATATAATTTGGCATTTTCATAAGCGTTCAACCTAAACTCATCAAGTTCGTTGAGTTGTAGCAGCCTTTTTTCACCAGCTAAATCCATATCCACATTTAACTTTTTGATTGCCCAATAAGCTTTGTGTTCAAGTTCAACAGGCAAATGACATGCCTTTCCATAAACTAACCTGTATGGAGAAGTACCTATTGGAGTCTTGTATGCGGTTCGGTAGGCCCACAAAGCATCTTCTAATTTAACAGACCAATCCTTCCTGTTTGCATTAACTGTTTTCTCCAAAATCTGTTTTATCTCTCGATTAGATACTTCAACTTGACCACTCGTTTGAGGGTGGTACGTAGTAGCAACTTTGTGTCTTACCCCATATTTTGATAAAACATTTTTAAGAAGTTTGTTGCAAAAGTGTGTTCCTCCATCACTTATCAACACCCTTGGAGTTCCAAAGCGTGTGAAAATGTGTTTCTTCACAAAACTTACCACAAATTTTGCATCATTCGTAGGAAGAGCAATGGCTTCAACCCACTTAGACACATAGTCTACTGCAACCAGAATGTATCTATGACCATTAGAACCTGGAAATGGCCCCATGAAGTCAATTCGCCATACATCAAACAATTCCACTACCAAAATATTCTGCAAAGGCATCTCATTTCTCTTTGTGATTGTACCTGTTCTTTGACACCTGTCACATGTTTTAACAAACACATGAGCATCTTTAAATAAGGATGGCCAGTAAAAACCTGATTGGAGAACCTTTTGTGCTGTTCTATCTCCACCATGATGACCTCCATATGAAGAAGCATGACAGTCGTGCAATATGGCATTCATTTCTTCTTCAGGGACACACCTTTCTTACCAATTGATCAACACATTGTTTGTAGAGAAAGGGCTCGTCCTACATGTAGGATTTCACATCATGGAAGAATCTTCTCCATTGATCAGCTGTGATTTATGATGGCATCACCGCACTTGAAATATAATTTACGAAGTCAGCATACCATGGAGTTTCATTAGATGTGATGGCTAACAGACGTTCATCTGTAGATGTTTCTTTTATTGAGTCCCCTTCACTCATATGACCCCTATTTTCCAATCTGGACAAATGATCTGCCACTTGATTCTCAGTACCTTTTTTATCTCGTATCTCCAAGTCAAATTCCTGCAAAAGAAGAACCCATCGGATTAGTCTTGGCTTTGCATCTTTCTTTGCGAATAGATACTTGATAGCCGAGTGGTCAGTATAGACTATGACTTTAGTTCCTATTAGGTAGGACCTAAACTTGTCAAATGCCCATACTACTGCAAGTAACCCTTTTTCGGTGACAGTGTAATTCATTTGAGCGGGATTTAGAGTTCTGCTCGCATAATGAATGGAGTAAAATATTTTCTCCTTCCGATGTCCCAACACAGCACCAATGGCTATGTCACTTGCATCACACATTAACTCAAAAGGTAATTCCCAATCTGGGGCAACAATAATTAGTGCAGTGACTAATCTTCTTTTAAGCTCTTCAAATTCTTTCAGACAAGCATCATCAAACTTGAATGGGGTATCTTTCTCAAGGAGCCTGTAAAGAGGATAAAGCGTCGATCAAAACTTGCATGGCCCAGAAAACTGCGTATGCCCTTGACAGATATTGGTCGGGGCAATTTTTCAATTGCCTCCACCTGTGCTTTGTCTTCCTTGCAATCCATTCTTGGACACTTTGTCTCCTAGGACAATACCTTCTCTTACCATGAAATGGCATTTTTCCCAGTTTAGGACCAAGTTAGTCTCTTCACATCTGCCTAGCACTTTATCGAGGTTCGTTAAACATTTATCAAAAGAACATCCGAAAACAGAGAAATCATCCATAAATACTTCTACAAACCTCTCGACCATATCAGTGAAAATGGCCATCATACACCGTTGAAATGTTGTAGGTGCATTGCAAAGACCAAATGGCATTCTCTTGAACGCATATGTGCCATAAGGACACGTAAAAGTGGTCTTTTCTTAGTCCTCTAGGGCTATAGTAATTTGATTGTATCCAGAGTAAACATCCTGGAAGCAGTAGTATTCCTGGCCAGCCAATCTATCAAGCATTTGGTCCATGAATGGGAGAGGAAAGTGGTCCTTCCTGGTGGCATTATTCAATTTTCTATAGTCAATGCAAATTCTCCACCCAATAACAGTTCTTGTTGAGATTAAATCATTATTCTCATTAACTATCACAATTATTCCTCCTTTCTTAGGGACACATTGCACTGGACTCACCCATTTGCTGTCAGAGATAGGGAATACAATACCTGCATCAAGCCATTTGATCACCTCTTTTCTTACCACTTCTTTCATGTTGGGATTGACGCGACGTTGGTGTTCTATATTTGGCTTGTGTCCTTCTCCATTAGGATTTTGTGCATGCAAAAAGCAGGACTGATACCTTTGATGTCTGACATTCTCCACCCATTGGCTTTCTTATGCTCTCGCAATACTCTCAACAATTTTTCCTCCAGCAATTTAGATAAATCATAAGAAATGATAACAGGAAATGTATCAGAACTATCCAAATAAGCATAATGCAAGTGAGATGGGAGTGGTTTAAGTTCCAGTTTTGGTACTTCCTCAATTGATGGCTTTGGAAGAGGTCCATGTGGCCTGTTTAACGGTTCAAAGGGATATGTCCCTTGCAAGTATGCACAAGATGTATCAAGGATGTACATTATCTCCTCAACCTCTTCATCAGTTGCCAAATTATCAAACACTGTAAGTGCTTTCTCTAACAAATCGTCGAGATACACACTTAGATCATGATTTTGTTCATCAGCCTCAATAACTGATATCATAGAAAGTTCCTCATATTGACAGGGAAGTTGGATTGCTTTGTAGACATTGAACACCGCTTCCTCGTCATCTACCCTCAAGATCATCTTTCCTTCTTTTACTTTGATAATTGCATCACCAATAGCTAAGAAAGGTCGCCCTAATATGATTGGAACCAATTCATCAACTTCATAATCAAGAATAATAAAATCAGGAGGGAAGATGAATTTTCCAATTTGTAGCAACACATCTTCAATCACCCCTTCAGGGTGTGCTATAGACCTATCGGCCAGCTGTAACATTACAGTAGTTGGCCTCGGAGCTCCGAGACCCAATTGTTTGAATAATGATAAGGGCATCAAATTTATGCGTGCCTCAAATCGCAAAGAGCACGTCCCACATCAATATCACCAATGCGCACATGAATTGTAAAGCTGCCCGGATCTTTAAGCTTTTGAGGAAGCTTGTTTTGGACCCTGGCAATGCACTCCTCAGTAAGTGAAACTGTCTCATATTCAGTTAATCTTCTCTTGTGAGCCACTATATCTTTAATGTACTTAGCATACTTAGGAATTTCACGAAGTACATCAACAAGTGGAATATTCAATTTAACTTGGCTCAACATAGAAAGGAATATACTGAAATTGCGATCATCATTCTTCTTTTGAAGTCTCTGGGGAAAAGGTGGTGGTGGCCTTGGAACTTCCACTGGTTCAAGACTTTCAGTAGTCTTTTTTGGCTCATTTGTCACTTAGGGATTAACCACTTGTTCAAGTTCTTTCCCGCTTCGAAGTGTAATAGCACTTACCTGTGGGTTCTTTTCTGTATCACTGGGGAGAGCTCCTGTAGGTCTAGTATTCTGACTCGTTACTAACTGCCCTATCTGCCTCTCAATATTTCTGACATCAGTCCTGAGCTGCTGATTGTCAATCAACAACTTTTTCAATAAATCATTTGTGCTCTCTTCCACTTGCTGAGGTGGTCTCTGAGGTTGGTTAAAACCCCCTTGCGGTCTGTATTGATTTTGATTCTGCTCATTTCCACCCCACGAGAAGTTAGGTTGATTCCTCCAATTTGTATTGTAGAAATTTCCATATTGTGCATGCTAATTTGGTGGTCCTCTATTTTGATGTCCCACCTAATAGATGGATTCTGGATTTGTAGGGCACATATCACTTGTATGGCTATCACCACACATTTCACAGCAAATAGTCATCTGGTGTACCTGTTGCATGGGTTGTGGTTGTTGCATTGTCATCCTTGTCATCTGGTTGGACAACCTTGCAATTTTAGCTCTCATTGCCGACACATCATCAAGCTCAAGTAACCCTACTGATTTTTGTTTCAATGCCTTTCATGAATCTCCATTACCCTGCCAATTATTGTCATTTGCAGTGAATGTATTCAGCAAGTGTTGGATTTCAGTGTAGGATTTGACCATGCAACTTCCTCCACATGCTGAATCAAGATTCATCTTTGAAGCTTCATCTAATCCATCTACAAAAGTGTGACATAACACCTCGTCTGTTTGGCAATGATGAGGACAGCCCCTGAGCAACTTCTTGTACCTTTCCCATGCTTGACGAAGTGTCTCGCCAGAGCGTTGTTCAAACCCAAGAATTTGACTCCTCAGCATCTTTGTCTTCTTGGTAGGAAAGAATTTAATTAAGAACTTCCTTGCTAGATCATCCCATGTGTGAATTGAATTTGATGGCTCCTTATTTAACCACTCCTTAGCTTCCCCAAGCAGAGAAAAGGGGAAGAGTGTCAACCTTACATAGTCCTTGGAAACATTCGGATAATTGTAAGTATCCGTAATTTCCAGAAAATTCTTAATATGTCTTTGTGGATCTTCACGAGGTAGACCCACAAATTGCCCAGTAAACTGAATCAGCTGCACCATATATTGTTTTAGCTCAAAGTGCCCAATAATATTAGGCTTCACAATAGCCTGAGTTATATTAGCCAGACTGGGTTTTGCGTCTTCAATCACCGCTCGTTCCTCATTTCCTGCCATCAGTGTTGGCTGTGGTTGAATTTGAATGTTCAACTCTCCTTCTGTTCTATATCGAGCTTCCCACTCTCTCCTTGTTCCATGAATTGTTCTTTCAATTTCAAGATCAAATGGAAAGAGATTGTTTGTGCTTCTGCTCCTCCGCATTCAAGAGAAGAACATGTATAACACAAACAAATAGATGAAAATTTCTTTTTATATTTTCTATTAACAACTACGAAATAGTAAAACAGTCAAGGAGCTAATTTCAATATCCCCGGCAACGGCGCCAAATACTTGTTGCGACCAAAACACTCACGCAAGTGTACGTGATCGACAAGTAGTATAGTAATAAGTAAAGTATCGTTCCCACTAGGAATTTTTATTAACTTATTGACTGATATTAAATTAACTAATTCTCAATTCATGCTATGTCATTCGAAAATATATAAGAACCACTTTATAATACACTTAATAATTTCACAACAATTCAAGATAAAAATACTACAACAGTTTCACAATACTTTTATGACAATTTGGAAAATTATATTCTAGGGTCATGGACTTGCTAGTAACCTTGCTATTTTTCTAACTTATAATTGATTTATTGAATTATCCGGGTTGTTGATTATAAGATTAATCATATACATAAGAATCGTTCGAGTTCTTATAAATCTATCCAAGTTAAATTAATACCTATATGTCTATGGCATTAATATTAACATGAATGCATTTACAACTCTTATTCTTAAACCAAAGAAGGCAATTAAGTATATGTCTATCTTAATTGCAAATCCTTCACCCGATGCCCGGGATTCAAATCTTGTTCTATTTGATTTTATATGCAACCAAGAATTTCCTTTGTCAAGTTTAATTCATAGTTCATAAATAATATTTCACTGTTAGCTACGCAGTAAAATAATTAAGATCAAAATCAAATAAACATCCCATAACAATAACTTCAATAAAATCAATCTAAGCTTGAAATAACAAGATCAACTAACATTCATGACCCTGGAATATTAGAGTATTTAGCTACTCATATTCATACTAAATTAAACAATATTAATATCTAACATACTACAAAGAAAAATACAAGATGAAAGTTTAGATGAACTCTTTATATTGTTGCTCCCAAGTCTTGATCTTCAATTCCTTCCTTGGCTTCAAGAACACTTTCAATGGTTTTTCTCTCAAAATCTTCTCTCAAAGATGAATAGTGTAATTCCACTCTACTTAATAATGCATAAAATCTGATCATCTCCATAATAAAAGGTTGCATTAATTAACTTTGAGTGGAATTATGTGACTTTCCAATTTTACCCTTAAAGACATCATTTTACCTGACCATGTTGCGCGAAATGGTGCGCGAAGTGGTGCGCGAAATGCACACTTCACGCATCTGTAGTCCAAATAAATTCTTATGTGCGTGAAATGGTGCGCGAAGTGGTCACTTCACACACCTGGGAGAATTTCTCATTAGCTCTTGTTTCTTGATTGTAAAGACTCAACTCCAAAGGATTGTTTTTGCTCCAAAATTGTACCATAACATTTTCAATTGTAGATATAAGCTCCTTTTTCTGCAAAGTGTACAAATCACAAATTAAAAGCTTATTTCTTATCAAATTCATAATTGATGTTATTGGATTATAATTAAATGGACGCATAAATAATGGCTAAACTACTTAGTTTTCGCCTATTATCAGAATCCTGGATTTTATTTCTATCATGACTGAACCTCATTGAGGTTGCTTACGTACTCTTTCGGGATCAAGTCAAAATGTAGTTTGGAACATAAGATCGTTCGTCATTTGACTTTTCCCAATTTTTCTTTTGTATATTTTTTTTTCATCATCATTTTTCTTCATTTTCATTTTTCTTCATTCTCTTTTTCTTTTCCTTTTATTTTCTTGTCCATAGTTTTATTCCGAGAGAGGGATATGAAAAAATAATGCAATAAGGCTCAAAAAGGGGTAGCAATGGATAAAGTGTTTGGATAGAGAATAAAATGCCTTCATCGTTTCAATTTCAAAATTAAGACAAATACAATTGTACATATGAAAAAGGAATCATACATAATATCTCTTGACTACATCGGAGTTGATAGCAGTCTCTACACATTTTTCTTCAACATCTTTTAAATATAAAGCACCATTGGACAATACCCGAGATACCATGAATGGCCCTTGCCAATTAGGTGCAAACTTTCCTTTTGCTTCGGCCAAATGTGGTAAAATACATGTTAGCACCAACTGTTCAACTTCGAATTTCAACGGACGTACTTTCCTGTTGTATGCTCTGGCCATCCTTCACTGATATAACTGTCCGTGACAGACTGCTGCTAACCTTTTCTCATCGATCAAGCTCAATTGTTCTAGCCGAGATTTTACCCATTCATCATCGTCAATTTCAGCCTCAGCTATAATCCGTAGGGAAGGTATTTCAATTTTTGCAGGTATGACTGCCTCCGTTCCGTACACAAATGAGTAAGGTGTTGCGCCAATTGAAGTACGTACGGTTGTACGATAACCCATGAGAGCAAATGGTAGTTTTTCATGCCACTGTCTTGACTCTTCCACCATCTTCTTGAGAATCTTCTTAATATTCTTATTCGCAGCCTCAACTGCTTCATTTGCTTTAGGCTGATAAGGTGTAGAGTTACGGTGCAGGATTTTGAAATTTTTGACATGCCTCTGCCATGACGTGACTGTTTAGATTTGCTCCATTGTCCGTGATAATCACCTTAGGAATTCCAAAGCGACAAATAAGATTTGTATGTACGAAGTCCACTACCGCCTTATTTGTCATTGCTTTAAATGTCTTCGCCTCCACCCATTTAGTGAAATAATCAATTGGTACCAAAATAAACCTTTGCCCATTATGAGCACGTGATTTATGCTCCGGGCAATTAATTCCAAAATTAAAATAAGTATATTTTTGAGTGCAATTACTTGCTTTGTTTGAAATTAGCTACACTTTGTGTGTTTGAATAAATAGAAATTAGAAAAAAATCAAAAAATTAGGCTAGGTAATTACTTTGTTTTAAATAATTAGTTTTAAGAAGAAAATCACCAAAAATAGTTTAAATAGCGGAAATTAGGGAAAAATAGTAGAAAATTGCCAAAAAATACTAAATCATTAGAGTAAGTAGGAAATTAGGTTTTATAATTTTCCATAAAATAAAAAGAAAAAAAATATAAAAGGAAACACATAAAAAATAATAATATCAGAAAAATACAAAAAATACAGGTGGTATAATAAGATTGGGCTGATTTAAATTGAAATGAGCAAGCCCAGATATATTGGCCCAAGAAAATCCGGTCCAGCCTTTAGCGGATTTGATCTCAGCCATCAGTCATGTTTGATCTAACGATTGAGAATCAATCAGGAGTTATTTAATTAATGGAGAGGGGAGACTCAATCTTAGCCGTCCATCTTGATAAATCCAACGCCCCAAATAATTGACGGATTAATGTAATTAGTTAAGAGAGAGATCGAATCTGAGCCGTCCATTTTAGTTGATCCAACGGGCGAGACTTTGGTCTCTTGGGTAGCCCAACGGTGCCGTTTTAGTAATGCACCTACGAGCCGTCGATTTCCATCAAACGAACGGCCCAGATCTCCTTAGATCGTCCGAGTATAAAAGGCTCTTGTCTGAATGAGACGAGCCATTTCTTCAAGATACTAACCCTAGCCGCCCTCTCCCTCGCCCCTCTTCTTCTTCATCATCTTCACCTCATCGCCGGCCATGGAGGCCACCACCTCCACGGTGGTCTCCGGCCACCCTCTTCATCCCCATCACCCTCTTCTCCTTCTTCTACACCTCAAACCATAGCCAAGACCCCTGAAACCCCAAGAACAGATCCTTCTCTGAAAAACTCCGATCATCGGAACTTAGTCAGAAAACACCAAATAACGAGAACCCACTCCAAACCAACGCCATTCGATCCCCCTTCCCCTGATCGACTCAACCATACCACCCACACCCCTCAAATATCTCTGAAACTCGTCGAATATCCCAAGAAATGTCGCCGGAACCCTAACTCCGGCGACCCCAAAACTCCAACCTTTCAAGACCCTACCTTTTTACCATCCCAAACACCCCTCTGTAAACCAAAAAGCCTAAAGCCCCTATCTTGACGGTTAAAGCAGAATATCAGAAAGAAAAATGAGAAAAATGAAAAAAAAAAGGAAGAAGAACAAAGTCTGGGAAAACACTTGAAAAGAAAATAAAAGAGGGCTAGGGAAAGCTTGGGGGACAGACCCCGATAAGCTAAGTGTCCCTTTCCCTTTGTGTTTCATTTTTGTTTCTTTGTTTTCTGTTTTCTTGCTTTACATGTTTTCATATGTCTTTTTCTGGTACCTCGCATGTTAGTTGTAGGGTTCTTATCTTTTGGTTCTTTTCTTATTTCTGTTTCACATCTTCTTGTTTGTTTCTCTGATTACATATGTTAGTCATAAGGCTCCTTAACTTGTTCTTTTAAGCCTGTTAGTGATAAGGTTTTTGTTCGATTATTTGTTTGTTTTGATTTATCTCCTCTATTCTATCTATCATGGTTCTTTACTCTGAGTTCAAAGATTTCGTCTTTTCTTTGTCATTTTGACTGTTGGTCTCTGATTCATCTAAAAAAAAAAAAGTTTGACTGTTGATTTTTGTTTCATCTCTCATCTCTTATTTCCTCTGTTTATCTGCCTAAAGTCATTGCTAATAAGTCCAAGTTACTTTGACTCTTTTCTTCTCTTCATTTTGTTAAATCATATGGTTTTGGATCTGTTTTGACTCTTATAGTATAAATTCTTCTCTCATGCATACTCTGTTATCTCATCTTCATGTTATGTCACCCTTGTGCATGATTCACCCTTGTCTTTAAGTTTATCTGTTTGGTATCCAGTGTCTCATCTTTAAAAAAGTAAATATCCCTGTTTATTTCACTTTGTGTGTACTTGTGCCATGAACTTTAATGGTTTTGAAGTTCTTCAAATGTCATATGACTTGAGCTGATAGTAACTAGGTCTAAGTTGACATAAGTTCATACTTTGTCCCATAAAATTGGATAATGTGAAGTTAATTGACTGAGATTCAACCATATCAATGGCCTTCTCTGAGTTTCAGTTGGTTAATGCATTTTGTTTAATCTTGTGTGCCCTTGTATGCAACACTTGTTGAAAATGACTGAGTTCTAGTAGTTCTTGTTGAGTGTTAGTATTTGATTAACAATGATTGATCCTTAGGGGATTGGTTATAGCTGTTAGTGCTAGGCTTCCTAAAGTGGCTAGTTTTGAAATAGGTTAAAATTGAAAATCACAAAAATAGGCTATAAGTTTAATAATTGACCTAAGAGTGGTCAACTTTGCAAAAGTTGACCAAACTCTATAAGGTCCCAACACACTGACCCACCTTAAAAGGGGTCAGTTGTGCAAAAGATTGGTTAAGTCTGCAAATACAGACTCACCAAGGCTCAATTGAGCCCTGAAACACAGATGGCTAGACCTGCAAAGGTCTTAACCAGGCCTGTGTTCAGTTTTGAGCCTTAAAATGGCAAAGCCAAGTCCAAATTAAGGGCTGGCCAAATTTCAAATAGCTTAACTGCTTTAATTAAGCAGGCTAGTCCTGCAAATTAGTTTAATTGACTTTAAAATGAACAAGCATAGGTTGTTTAACAATAATTGACCTAAGAGTGGTCAACTTTGCAAAAGGTTGACCAACTTTACAAGGTCCTAACACACCAGTCCACCTGAAAAGGGGCTGGTTGTGCAAGATGGCTAAGTCTGCAAATGCAGACTTGCCCAGGCTCTCTTTTGAGCCCTGAACACTAAAGAGGCCAAGCCTTCAAAGGCTTTGGGCCCAACTGTTCAGCAATTGGGTTTAATTACTGTAACGACCCGACCCGTCGTTACGGGAATTACCACCCCGTTACCTTGCAATTACATATCTTATGCTTGTATAACGGTATTAGAGTATATCGGGTGAGTTAGGAGTGATTTGGATTGAAAATGAAACAAATAGCATGTTTGAAGAAAGCTTGAATATGAAAAGTCAACCAAGAGTTGACTATTGAGTTAGAGTGCTCGGAACCGGATTTCGATGATTCGACTAGTTCCGGGGATCATTTATGACTTAGGAGAGCAATCGGAATTGAATTCGGAGGTCCGGTGTAGTTTTAGGCTTGAATTGGCGAAGGTTGATTTTTGGCGTGAAGCCGGATGATTGTACATCGCGATCGCGTGAGGAGAGTCGCGATCGCGTGAGGCCGAAATTTTTGAACATCGCGATCGCGTGAGTAGAGTCGCGATCGCGTATAGCAAATGGGTCTGGCAGAGAATTTAATCACAGAACAGAGGGTTACGGGTTCATTAACCCAAAACTCAATTTTGAGCCCTAGAGAGAAGAAAACTCGAGGAAATCACCGAGAAGTCATCGGGTATTCGTCGGAGGTAAGATTCTTGACTCAAATACATCATTTTATGGTAGTATTAACATCAATCTTCATGAAATTGGGTAGAAATCTTGAAGAAATGTGGCCTAAGTATTGAAAACGGGATTTTTGGATTTGGAAGGCCATTTGAACTCCGATTTCGATAAATTTTATATGCACGAACTCGTGGCGAGATAAGGATCGCGTTGTTACTAATTTCGGAATTTTCCGAGCAGTAGGGCCCGGGGTCGGGTTTTACCAACTTAGTGTATTTATGCGAATTTCATGTAAATTGAAGTGGGTTATGATTATTTGACCCGTATTTGATATAATTATTGTGGTTTGACTAGATTCTACGCACGAGGGAGCTAAATTCAAAGGAAAAGGCATCGCGGACGAGTCTACGACCGGCTAGAGGTGAGTAGTTTGTGTATATGGTAGCTTGAGGGTTCGAAACCCCCGGCTTAGCACATTGTGACGCTAGTAGGGCGTGGCTCGCACACCGTGGCAGGTGCGGGATTGATTGTGATTAGGGATTGAGACTTGGTCCATCCCGGATGTGAATAATATGTTGTTAGTGTTGGAAATACACCGTATTTGATATATTTGTGGGCTGTAAGCCTTGTTTGGGGCCTTGTGCCGACCTGTAGTGTCCTTAGAGGACAATATTTATGTGATAGCTATAATTGCTTAAATCACTGATCTCAATCCTGGAAATTGAAATCACACTTTTGAAATGCTAAGTCACCGGCTTTTACAAATTTAATAAAGTTAAAGTATTTTTCATAAATTATGAATTGAGAACTGGAATTAAGGAAAATGAATTGTTTTGTGACTTAATTGCTTATTGTGGATTGAGTATGGGATCGGGCTGCACGCCGCAGTGGTTGATATGTGGATCGGGCTGCACGCCGCAGCAGTATTGCGCTTGGGCTGTAGGAGCCCCTCCGGAGTCTGTACACACCCCCAGTGAGCGTCGTCGACGTTAAATTGGATCGGGCTACACGCCGTAGCGGTTTATGTGCATTGCATTGCATCTATATTTGTTGAATTATTCTGTGGTAGCTGTATTGTATTGTTGCTGCTAGTTCGTAGGAGATTCGGACTGTAGTGTAGCTTCATATTGTGGTATTTTGTGGATTTCTTACTCTCAGCTACTTATATATATTTGTTACTCACTGAGTACTTAGTACTCACCCCTACTACCTGCACCTTTTGTGTTCAGACTCAGGTACTCAGGAGCAGTAGACAGGCAAATTCCAGCGGTTGCAGTGTCACATCGAGTTGCTGAGGTAGCTGCCTACGTTCGCAGAACCTAGCTTCTCCTCTCATTTCCAGTTGTTATTTTGTATTTTGTATTCAGACTTGAGTACTTCTATATCATACTCTCTATTCCGGTTGGGTTTTGTTAGAGGCTCTAGACTTGTGTCTCCGGATCTTTGGGAGTGTCAGTACTTTTGTTCAGTATTATTATTATTGGAGTTCTTAAACTCATATATTCTTCTTGGGTTGTCCAATTGGGGACTAGTATTTTGTGATAATTAAATTGTTGGTCCGGCTGGCCTAGCTTGATTGTTGGGCGCCATCACGACCGGATTTGGGTCGTGACAAGTTGGTATCAGAGCCTAGGTTATTAGGACTCGCGAGTCATGAGCCGGTTTAGTAGGCTTTCGCAGATCGGTACGTAGACGTCCGTATCTATCTTCGGAAGGCTACAGAAACTTTAGGAAAAACCTCATTTCTTGGATTCATATCGTGCGATCCGTGTTATCATGAAATTAAATCTTTCCATATTCTATTCTCTCGCAGATGGCGAGAACACGAGCTAACGGACGTGGCGGACGACCACCATTGGCACCCGGAGGCCGTGGTCGTGGTAGAGGTAGGGTAGCAGTACCAGCACCTGCTGACCCACCAGCTAACCAGACTCAAGGTCAAATTCCAGCACCGATGGCCCAGGTTCAGGACCATGTTCCAGCTGCAGACGCTCCGGTAGCTCAGGTTCAGGCACCGGCAGTTCCTATTGTGATACCGGGTCTTCGGGAGACTTTGGCTCAGATTCTATCAGTATGCACTGGCTTGGCTCAGGTAGTTGCAGCCTCTAGTGCAGCATCTTCTTCACAGGCAGGGGAAGGGAATCGGACCCCCGTGGCTCGCACACCCGAGCCGGTAGTACAGGGTATTCAGGCACCTGGGGCAGCTCCAGTTCATTTATGCCCAACGATGAGCAGCGTCGTTTGGAGAGATTTGAGAGGCTACAGCCTCCGACATTCAGCGGTGCTGAGGGCGAGGACGCCCAGGGTTTTCTTGACAGATGTCAGCGCATGCTTTGCACCGCGGGTATTCTAGAGTCCAGCGGTGTTTCATTCACCACTTTTCAGTTCACAGGTGCAACATTTCAGTGGTGGGAGGATTTTGAGAGGCGTAGGCCCGCTGGGGCAGTGCCCCTCACTTGGCAGCAGTTCTCCACGGTGTTTTTGGAGAAGTACGTGCCTCAGTCTCAGAGAGAGGAGCTGCGACGTCGGTTCGAGTGGTTGAAGCAGGGAGAGATGACGGTTAATCAGTACGAGATGAGATTCACACAGTTGGCCCGTCATGCCATGTGGATGGTTCCTACAGACAGAGAGAGGATTCAGAGATTTATTGATGGCCTTATTTATCCCATTCGCATATTGATGACCGGGGAGAGAGTTTCGACAGTTACCTTTGAGGAGGTGGTTGATGCTGCCCGTCATATTGAGACAGATCGCCGCAGAGAGCGGGAGGAGAGAGAGGCTAAGAGGCCTCGTGGTGCTGGCAGTTACAGTGGTGCTCCGACTAGGGGCCAATTTCAGCATAGCGGAGGTCGCTCTTTCAGGTCTCATCGGTCCGGACGTACGGAGTCCGGTGGGGTTTCATCGGATCGTGGTCGGCAGGGCCATCGGGGTTATCGGGGTCGGCGAGCCGTCGGCGAGTCGACCGCACTGAGTGCTCTTCCGGCCTCGAGCTCTACTCCTGTTTCCTCGGCACGGGGATCATCGGTAGCGAGGGGTCCTCGGCAGCCCCTTCTTCCATCTTCGGGCCGTTGTTTTGAGTGCGGTGATTTGGGCCATATCAGGAGAGAGTGTCCTCAGTGGCTTCGTAAGCGGTCTCAGCAGAGGGAGCAGCCTTCGTCCTCTACTCCTGTTTCTTCAGCGCCAGCACAGTCGGCTAGGACTGGTGGCCAGGTATCCAGAGGTCGCCCTAGGGGTGAGGATCGTACTGGTGGAGGCCGGGCTCGTTTCTATGCTCTTCCGAATAGGAAGGATGCTAGTGCTTCAGATGCGGTCATTTCAGGTATTATCTCAGTCTGCCACGGGGATGCTTCTGTCTTATTTGATCCCGGATCCACCTATTCTTATGTCTCTACTTATTTTGCACATCATTTGGGTATGACCCGTGGTATTCTTGAATTGCCCGTACATGTGTCTACCCCAGTGGGGGATACTGTTGTTGTGGATAAGGTATATCGATCCTGTATTATTACTATTGGGGTTCTGGAGACCCGAGTTGATTTATTACTACCGGGCATGGTAGATTTTGATGTAATTCTAGGCATGGATTGGCTATCTCCTTACCATGCGATTTTAGACTGTCATGCCAAGACAGTCACACTAGCTATTCCAGGTAATCCGAGGATCGAGTGGCGTGGCTTGACTGATTATGTGTCCGATAGGGTGATTTCTTATATAAAGGCCCAACGAATGATTGGCAAGGGTTGTTTATCTTATTTGGCCTTCATTAGAAATGTTGAGGCCGAGACACACAGTCTTGATTCGGTCCCCATTGTGAGGGAGTTTTTGGATGTATTTCCAGTAGACCTGCCAGGCATGCCGCCTGGCATAAATATTGACTTTGGTATTGACTTGATGCCGGGCACTCAGCCCATTTCTATTCCTCCCTATCGCATGGCACCAGCAGAGTTAAAAGAATTGAAAGAACAACTTCGGGAACTCTTAGATAAGGGTTTCATTCGTCCGAGTGTGTCACCTTGGGGTGCACCGGTGTTGTTCGTGAAGAAGAAAGATGGCACAATGAGAATGTGCATTGATTACAGGCAGCTGAACAAGGTAACGGTGAAGAATAAGTACCCATTGCCTCGTATTGAGGACCTATTTGATCAGCTCCAGGGAGCTAGTGTATTTTCTAAGATTGATCTTCGATCGGGCTATCATCAGTTGAAGATCAGGGACTCAGACATTATGAAGACAACGTTCAGGACGCGGTATGGGCACTACGAGTTCCTGGTGATGTCTTTCGGGTTGACTAATGCCCCAGCTGCATTCATGCACTTGATGAATAGTGTATTTCGGCCGTACCTGGATTCTTTTGTGATTGTGTTTATTGATGATATTCCGGTATATTCACGCAGCCAGGAGGAGCATGCACAGCATTTGAGAGTGGCATTGCAGAGGTTGAGGGAAGAGAAGCTTTATGCAAAATTCACTAAGTGTGAGTTCCGGCTTGATACTGTGGGTTTTCTGGGACATATAGTGTCCAGTGATGGTATTCGGGTTGATCCACAGAAGGTTGAGGCAGTGCAGAATTGGCCCAGACCTTCCTCAGCTACAGAGATTCGGAGTTTTCTCGGCTTGGCAGGCTATTATCGTCGGTTTGTTCAGGATTTCTCATCTATTGCTTCACCGTTGACTAAGTTGACACAGAAGAATGCTCCATTTGGTGTGGTCTGATGAATGTGAGGAGAGTTTCCAAAAGCTCAAGGAGGCTTTGACCACCGCTCCAGTACTTGTGTTACCATCAGCCTCAGGGTCATATACGGTTTATTGTGATGCTTCTAGAGTTGGACTCGGTTGTGTGTTGATGCTAGAGGGTAGAGTTATTGCATATGCTTCTCGCCAGTTAAAGCCCCACGAGAAGAACTACCATGTTCATGATTTGGAGTTAGCTGCTATTGTTCATGCCTTGAAGATTTGGAGGCATTACCTATATGGTGTATCTTGTGATGTATATACGGACCACCGCAGCCTTCAGCATTTGTTTAAGCAGAAAGATCTAAATTTGAGGCAGCGGAGATGGCTTGAATTGCTTAAAGACTATGATATTACTATCTTGTACCATCCCGGGAAAGCCAATGTAGTGGCTGATGCATTGAGCCAGAAGGCTATTAGTATGGGCAGTTTGGCGTATATTCCAGTTGGGGAGAGACCCCTAGCAGTTGATGTTCAGGCGTTAGCTAATCAGATGGTAAGGCTGGATATTTCTGAGCCCGGTCGGGTGATGGCTTGTGTAGTAGCTCGTTCTTCTTTATATGATCGTATTCGAGAGCGCCAGTATGATGATCCACACTTACTTGTCCTTAGGGACAAAGTTCAGCATGATGATGCCAGAGATGTCACTATTGATAGTGATGGTGTATTGCGGATGCAGGGCCGGATATGCGTGCCCAATGTTGATGGCCTTCGTGAATTGATATTGGAGGAAGCCCATAGCTCGCGGTATTCTATTCATCCAGGAGCCGTGAAGATGTATCAGGATTTGAAGCAGCATTACTGGTGGAGAAAGATGAAGAAAGATATTGTGAGCCATGTGGCTCGGTGTCTAAACTGTCAGCAGGTCAAGTATGAGCATCAGAGACCTGGTGGTGTATTCCAGCGTATTGATATTCCTGAGTGGAAGTGGGAAAGAATTACTATGGACTTTGTTAGTGGACTCCCTCGGACGGCGAGGAAGTTTGATTCAGTTTGGGTGGTGGTGGATAGGTTGACCAAGTCAGCTCACTTCATCCCAGTGTGTACTACTTATTCCTCAGAGCGGTTGGCAGAGATATTCATCCGTGAGATAGTGAGATTGCATGGAGTTCCCATTTCTATTATATCGGACAGAGGTACCCAGTTCACTTCTCAGTTCTGGAGGACATTTCAGCGAGAGTTGGGTTCACAGGTAGAGGCTGAGCACAACATTTCATCCACAGACGGATGGGCAGTCTGAGCATACTATTCATATATTAGAGGATATGTTACGTGCTTGTGTCATTGATTTTGGTGGTTCATGGTCTGATTATTTGCCTTTGGCAGAGTTTGCTTACAATAATAGCTATCAGTCCAGTATTCAGATGGCGCCGTATGAACCTTTATATGGGAGGCGGTGTAGGTCTCCAGTTGGTTGGTTCGAGCCCGGCGAGGCTAGGTTGTTGGGGACAGAGTTAGTCCAAGATGCCTTAGACAAGGTGAAGGTAATTCAGGAGAGACTTCGCACAGCTCAGTCGCGTGAGAAGAGTTATGCGGACCGGAAGGTCCGAGATGTGTCTTATTCAGTAGGTGAGAAGGTGTTGCTGAAGGTTTCGCCTATGAAGGGTGTTATGAGGTTTGGAAAGAAAGGGAAGTTGAGCCCGAGGTTTATTGGACCTTTTGAGGTGCTTAGGAAAGTTGGGGAGGTGGCTTATATGCTTGCTTTGCCACCCAGTTTGTCGGGAGTTCACCCGGTGTTCCATGTATCTATGCTCCGAAAGTACGTTGGAGATCCGTCACATGTGTTAGACTTCAGCACGATACAGTTGGATGAGGACTTGACCTATGATATGGAACCGGTAGCCATTTTGGGTCGACGAGTTCGTAAGCTGAGATCCAAAGATATAGCTTCAGTAAAAGTGCAGTGGATAGGTCGTCCCGTAGCGGAAGCAACTTGGGAGACCGAGCAGGAAATGCAGAGCAGATATCCACACTTGTTTGATGCTCCAAGTATGTTTCTTAACCCGCTCGCGGACGAGCGTTTGTTTAAGTTTGGGAGAATGTAACGACTCGGCCCGTCGTTACGGGAATTACCACCCCGTTACCTTGCAATTACATATCTTATGCTTGTATAACAGTATTAGAGTATATCGGGTGAGTTAGGAGTGATTTGGATTGAAAATGAAACAAATAGCATGTTTAAAGAAAGCTTGAATATGAAAAGTCAACCAAGAGTTGACTATTGAGTTAGAGTGCTCGGAACCGGATTCTGATGATTCGACTAGTTCCGGGGGATCATTTATGACTTAGGAGAGCAATCGGAATTGAATTCGGAGGTCCGGTGTAGTTTTAGGCTTGAATTGGCGAAGGTTGATTTTTGGCGTGAAGCCGGATGATTGTACATCGCGATCGCGTGAGGAGAGTCGCGATCGCGTGAGGCCGAAATTTTTGAACATCGCGATCGCGTGAGTAGAGTCGCGATCGCGTATAGCAAATGGGTCTGGCAGAGAATTTAATCACAGAACAGAGGGGTTACGGGTTCATTAACCCAAAACTCAATTTTGAGACCTAGAGAGAAGAAAACTCGAGGAAATCACTGAGAAGTCATCGGGTATTTGTCGGAGGTAAGATTCTTGACTCAAATACATCATTTTATGGTAGTATTAACATCAATCTTCATGAAATTGGGTAGAAATCTTGAAGAAATGTGGCCTAAGTATTGAAAACGGGATTTTTGGATTTGGAAGGCCATTTGAACTCCGATTTCAATAAATTTTATATGCACGGACTCGTGGCGAGATAAGGATCGCGTTGGTACTAATTTCGGAATTTTCCGAGCAGTGGGGCCCGGGGTCGGGTTTTACCAACTTAGTGTATTTATGCGAATTTCATGTAAATTGAAGTGGGTTATGATTATTTGACCCGTATTTGATATAATTATTGTGGTTTGACTAGATTCTACGCACGAGGGAGCTAAATTCAAAGGAAAAGGCATCGCGGACGAGTCTACGACCGGCTAGAGGTGAGTAGTTTGTGTATATGGTAGCCCGAGGGTTCGAAACCCCGGCTTAGCACATTGTGACGCTAGTAGGCGTGGCTCGCACACCGTGGCAGGTGCGGGATTGATTGTGATTAGGGATTGAGACTTGGTCCATCCCGGATGTGAATAATATGTTGTTAGTATTGGAAATACACTGTATTTGATATATTTGTGGGCTGTAAGCCTTGTTTGGGGCCTTGTGCCGACCTGTAGTGTCCTTAGAGGACAATATTTATGTGATAGCTATAATTGCTTAAATCACTGATCTCAGTCCTGGAAATTGAAATCACACTTTTGAAATGCTAAGTCACCAGCTTTTACAAATTTAATAAAGTTAAAGTATTTTTCATAAATTATGAATTGAGAACTGGAATTAAGGAAAATGAATTGTTGTGTGACTTATATGCTTGTTGTGGACTAAGGATGGATCGGGCTGCACGCCGCAGAGGTTGATATGAGGATCGGGCTGCACGCCGCAGCGGTATTGCGCTTGGGTTGTAGGAGCCCCTCCGGAGTCTGTACACACCCCCAGTGAGCGCCGTCGACGTTAAATTGGATCGGGCTACACGCCGTAGCGGTTATGTGCATTGCATTGCATCTATATTTGTTGAATTATTCTGTGGTAGCTGTTGCTGCTAGTTCGTAGGAGATTCGGACTGTAGTGTAGCTTCATATTGTGGTATTTTGTGGATTTCTTACTGTCGGCTACTTATATATATTTGTTACTCACTGAGTACTTAGTACTCACCCCTACTCCCTGCACCTTTTGTGTGCAGACTCAGGTACTCAGGAGCAGTAGACAGGCATTTCCCGCGGTTGCAGTGTCATATCGAGTTGCTGAGGTAGTTGCCTACGTTCGCAGAACCTAGCTTCTCCTCTCATTTCCAGTTGTTATTTTGTATTTTGTATTCAGACTTGAGTACTTCTATATCGTACTCTCTATTCCGGTTGGGTTTTGTTAGAAGCTCTAGACTTGTGACTCCGGATCTTTGGGAGTGTTAGTACTTTTGTTCAGTATTATTATTATTGGAGTTCTTAAACTCATATATTCTTCTTGGGTTGTCCATTTGGGGATTGGTATTTTGTTATAATTAAATTGTTGGTCTGGCTGGCCTAGCTTGATTGTTGGGCGCCATCACGACCGGATTTGGGTCGTGACAATTACCCAAGCCAAGTCTCAACTTGAGACTGGCCAGTTTTTAAATAGTTAATTTCAATAATAAGGCAGGCTAGTCCTGCAATTAGTTTAAAATTGAGGTACAATGGTCTTAATTAACTGGAACTAAGTTAAAAGAGGTTAAAATTGAAATAGTTCCTAATAGTAGAATTGGCCAGCCCTTAAATACCAATGCAAGGGCTGGCTATTAGTTAAATAAAAAACCAAAGAAGCTGAAACTTGACCTAGGCAGGTCGGGTAAATCAGCTATGTCTTTGAGGGCATATAGGGAACTTGAAATAGTATTCTGGTAAATAATTTAGAACATAAGAGGGTAAGGGAGTCATTTGTACCCCTGATTTCTGCAATTTTGCAGAGGTTTAAGGGTATAATGGTCTCCCTAAAAAGGGAAATCAGTAAAAATCCCAAACCCCTAAGGTTACATTGGTAAAAACCCATAAAAGGAATATTTAGAACCTTCCAGCACATGCTGGAAGGATTTCTGCTAACGGATTTGGGGCTAAAGTGTACATTGGGTAATTTTTAGAGGGGGAGAAGTGGGATTAATCCCATACTTTCTCCCCAAGTTTCAGCCCATTCCCACATCTATAAATACCCCCTAAAAAGGGCTGATGAAGGGGGCTTCAATCAATTTTTCTGGAATTTTTACTAGGGCTGGCTTTTGGGGAGAAAAGTTCAGAGAATATAGCATTAAAATAGTAAATAGTTTTCTACATAGTTCGGGTGAAAATCACTGGTTAAGCTGTGTGTTTGTGGTATTTTCTGCTCAACTTCTTCTGGGATTTCTTATTTGTTGTTGCTGTGTTGTCCTGCTCGTTTGAAATTCAGTCCTTCCCTGTTGCATTGCTTTGCTGTTGAGTTCATTGCTGATTACTTGCTTCCATTTCCCCCTAGAACTCATCGGTTTTCTCTACTTTGACTCAGGTACACTACCCTTTCATTTGAAGCTGTAATGCTGGGTTGTTGAAATATAAATGAAGCCCTGGATTTGACTATATGCTGCTGTGTAGTGTAGTTTAATTTGTTAGTTTAAGTTTGTAGTTTATTTCATTGTAGTAGTCTAGTAGTAGAAAAACAAACACAAAAGATGTAATAGCTAGTAAAGTAGTAGTAGTAATATAATCGTAGAAGTAAGTCACCTAGATTAAATAGGTGAAAACTCTAAAACATAAGTTAGCTAATAACAGTTTTCAAACTATTAATCGTTCATTCACAGTAGCTTTCGTAAATTCCAATAACCAAGATAACGGATCTGCATTTAAACATTGACAAGCCTCGAAGTAAATTAGAATGAATCGTTAGGATAATAATAGTGAAATGGGTTAAAGTTATAATAAAATCAGTAGTTTAATAATACTTGAGTCGTGAAGCTATTCGAATTTAGATACTAGTTCGTTTAATTTAAAACTGTTCTATGAAGACATTGCTCATATAATTAGTTAATTTTGAGGATTTAAGTTTGGATCTGGGTAGGTTAAAGAGGAAGCAGTTAGATAAGGCAACAACAGGATTAGTGATATTCGATAAGAGGTATAGCTCACCATGAAATCGGTAATATAGTAAATGCCTGTGAATAATCATTTAGTTTCTCTTTCGATACTGTAAATAATTAGATGATTCACTTTAATTTAATCTGATTTCCTAGGCAAGTAGGTTGTCTTCCAGAATATCTCATTAGTAAATGATTAGATTTTAGAATAGATTTTTAGTTACGAGCACGTAGTGATAACAATTGACTGAGTTCTCATGTACATAGACCATTGGCTTAAGATTACCGTTCTTTTTATGTATTGACTTCCTTATTAATAAATAAAAGTAATTTGACTTCATTTCCAATCTTGAGTATTTATTTCTTTATGAATTCTGTGTTATACTTTTGTTATTACAATTTGGTTTGGGCCTTATGTGTAACGTTGGGCCTGAACTGCCCTACAAAATTGATTGGTCCGTTGAATGAAAGCTTGAAGACTGCCTGGTCTGGCCCATTGCTGATCTGATTAAGCGATTGAAGAATCCAGGCCCAATAAAAATAGAAATCATGTGGGCCTGGATGACTTAGTGTTAAAATATGATTAAGGGAAAAAACATAATTAGAGAAACGTAGTATGCACTTCTTAGGATTAAACTTATAAAATTGAATTGGGACGAGCCACGCCTAACGTTAAACAAGCGGGGCCCCTATTTAGTAATGGTATAACACAAGTAGACTCGGGAGAGCTAATAGCAATTCCATAGCTTCTCCCAAAAGACTTAAAAGCCGATAGACATTATTTTTGGGCACGATTTTAATGTACTTTCCATTAAACGAGTGTGCACTTGGTGCGACTCAAATCCAAATCTCGGCAAAGCTGAAATACACCGAAAGTCATAGGCGTACTGGTTGCGGTATGACTCGAGGCGTGTTTTCGCAATGCCGCAAATTCCATAAAAATAATACTTAATGTAAAAAGCACTATATATTGTTAAAATCTGTGATTAAGTCAAACAAGAGTCGGGAACGACAATTGAGCGACCGTGCTAAAACCACAGAACTCGGGAATGCCTAACACCTTCTCCCGGGTTAACAGAGTTCCTTATCCGGATCTTTGCTTCGCGGACATTTTTAAGAGTCAAATTCCTCGGATTCGGGATTAACCGGTGACTTGGGACACCATTATCTTTCCCAAGTGGAGACTCTGATTAATCTCAATAAAATCCCGAACCGATTGTCCTTTAATTGGAAAAACTCCTTCCTCTACGCTATTATATCCGTTTCGGGTATTCAAGCGTCGAGGTATACCCTACAGGCGTATTTATATGCCTATTTCCCAAAGTGGGGTAGTAAAAACGGAGGTGTGACAGCTCTGGCGACTCTGCTAGGGATCCCAACCCCGAACTTCGGTTTCAGGGTTTAAGAACTCGAGCTCTTTAGAATTGCCGTTCGTGATATTGTTTGACTTCATTATATGATTTGAACAACATGCTATGTGCTTTATCGCTTTGATATTACGTGGATTGTATATAAAAGTTGTGCCGAAAACCCTTCTCTCTTCACCCCCGGGGATGTGCTTACTGGTTGAGACTCCCCTTTCTGTTAAGTCACCCAAAATTAAGAAAATAGAGGCCGGATAAGTTACAAAGCCGATTGACTCCGCGAGTCACCGGTACGTAGCCCCCTCCTCGATTCGAGTTGTCCGCTCGGGTACACGGTCTAGCATTCTATGAAACTGTAAGATTTTAAACATAGGTCTAGGACGATTATTTGCATCATATCCGACTTAGGGGACTCAACACAGGGGTTGGGTCCGTCTAGGACAGGTGACCCGGTATCTAAAAAAGGCCGAGCATATTATATGTTGCATTATTATTGTCCTTGATTCGTTATGCAGACCGGCAAAAATCCCGAGGATGGAAAAATTGTTAAAAAAGAAAGAGGGAAATAAGAGTTAGTGAAAATAGGTATCCGAAAAAATCCGAAAAAACTTGAAAAAAAATGATGGTTTTTGTTGTTGAAATAAATTGGTCAATTAATCTGACCGAACTACGCAGGTTTGATTCTCGCCATTAGGTGGGATACGTAGGCAACCCTTAAACGGGTCCAACCACACTTTTAGAAAAAGACCAAAAAAGATTTTCCTTTTCAAATAATCGAGGTGATTGCTATTTTTGGAAACGGCCGAATGTTCCGAAAGGACGTCGGAAGGCTGTTTTGGCAAAAATGGCCGCTTCGAAAGCCATATTTCTTTCAAAAATGAAAACTTGCATTGAAAAAGATTTTTTCTTTTTTCTAAATAAAATTGCCTTAATATATGTGTAGGACGAGCACAATGATGAATGAACATTTCTCCTTAAATAAAATCCCTGTGGAGCTGAAACTGTGGTGGCAAGACATGGGATCAGATGGTCAGGACTAGGTCAAAGGTTACTTGAAAGATCTTACGGGGTTATTGGACATAATCCCCCGAGGCGACGTGATTAGAGCGTTGGTCACATTTTGGGATCCGGCACACAATGTATTGCATTTCCCGGATTTTGAACTCACCCCTACTCTAGAGGAAATTGCTTTCTATATCGGGAAGAATGAGGTCCCGTTAAAAGTAAAATAACGGTGCATCGTTTCCTGGACTCTTTGAAAATTGCCAGGAATGTTCACAACGAAGATCTAGCCAACGGGTTTTGCTCCTTAAACTTCATCTATAATAGGTATGGACACATCGGGGGTTTCAACGACCCCACGAACAAGTTACGCAGCAAGTCCAACCGAGCAAAATGGGAGGAGCATCGGAGGTTTGCTTTCTTAGTGGCATTTCTCGGAATTGTCATATTTTCGAGAAAAGATGGGCATATCAGCATAAAGGTTGCCGGGGTAGCTAGCACATTGATAGTACAAGACAATTGTACTCTAGCTCCAATGATCGTAGCTGACATCTACCGTGCTCTAACTGCGTGCAAAGCGGGAGCCAACTTCTTTGAAGGGTGTAATTTGATTTTGCAGATTTGGTTAATTGAACATCTATGCCATCATCCTTCGTTCTCAAGTTATGGTTCGGCTGAACGAACATGTTTGGAAGAATTCTATACGAGAACAAAAGAAGTAAAATTGACCGGAGGGAGTCAAAGATTGGATTTTGCATCTTCGATCATTAACTGATGGCCAGATCGATTGGACATATGATTTGCTACCTCTTCACGAGGTAGTATATATGCCGACGGAAGGGTCTCCATTTTTTATCATGGGCTTGAAAAGCATCCAACCTTATGCCCCATACAGGGCCCTACGACAGTTGGGTAGATGTCAAGTTGTTCCGAGAGACGGAGACCTCAGTTCGCAAGCTATATAAATTGGTCCGGATGGGCAATTCCCGGAAGCAAAGATCCGGCAAATCTGGAATGAGTGCCAAAACCTGAAAATGGATACTTGTGTGCAGAATAGAGCCTGGGGAGAAGTATCTTCAGGATACTCCACATGGTACCGACGGGGTGTTGAGCATGAACATCTTTCGAAAAGACCTCACCAGCAAGATTTGATAGAGCAATCCAAGGAGAATCAGAACTGGGCGGCCAAAGAAAAAGAATACAAGGCCAAAATCAGCTTGTTGGAGGATAAATTGAGAAATCTCCACTTTGAAAGTGGTTTACAGGCAGCATCTGATGAAGGAGAGAAGAAGCAGCTGAAGAAAGAAAATGAAATGTTGAAGGCTCAGATTGCCCAAATGAAAATTGCATCCGAGACCCCGATTCGCTTAGCTCGGGATGAGAAATTAATTGAGATTCTCCGGCGCAAAGTAAATGACTACAGCCTTGACTTGGACAAGGTCGAAAATGAATTAGTTAGGGCTCGGAAGCAAATAGCCAGGGATGCTGAGGAAAGAGCCAAGTTGGTTCGGTAGTTACAAGATAAGCACCAAACTGAGGTAGCTCGGCTTAGAAAGAAAATGGTTTCAACCACGGTTAAAAGTAACAAGATTATCAAGGATCTTGAAGAAGAGAGAGAGCATTGTTACACAACTATGGCTCGACTAGAGTTGGAGCTGCAACAAATACAGAAAGATAACCAACATACCTTGGATGCTCGCACTGAACAAATAAGCCGATTGCTACAAGAAAAAGGGGTCATTCGAGAGAAGATTGTTCGCATTGCTTAATACATCACCCGAAAGAGTCAACTGTGTGAAGATATGTCTCGAGGAACCTTTGTATCAGCAGTGAAGTTCTTCGTGCAACAAGTCATGTCTGACCTAGATAGGCTCCAAAGGGGATTAACATATAGGCCCGTGGCAAGACCGAACGATGTCTCGCGGGCACTAGGAGCATTAATGTATTCATAGGGCATGCATCATCATCTTTTTTATATTACAACATCATCTTGTAATCAATGTTTTGAATTATCAATGAAAATCAAGTGTTGTTGTCAATTCTTTTGCTTTATGTCATTTCTTTTAATTTCGATAGGCAAATAAATAGGAACGCAATTATGAAAATGACAAGAAAAGAAAAAAAGGAAAAGAAAGAAAAAAAAAGAAAAAAAAAGAAAAGAAAAAAAAATAAAGAAGAAAAAGAGATGATTGGTTCAAATGAGCAAAGGCCGGGATGATGCATGACGACTCAAGGAAAATGTGTTTGTTTTAAAGTCGTTGCATTTTATCTTCTCATGCGCTAACAACTAATGGGTGTTGATGTTTATGAGTTCAGATTTTATTGGCAACTGGCATTCTGGCTACTCACCCTTACAACACGAGATATAAGAAAATGACGAAAGTTGTGTCCCAAGAAATTGAGGCAACTATCGTGGATCCCGCTCGAGAAGAAGAGATTGTGGACGTAGCGGGGATGAAGGAGGAGATGTACAAATTAAAGCAACAGATGGCCGAAATGTATCAGGCTTGGTCAAGGGATCAACCCCTGCCAACTTACCCTGCCAATACCACATATATCCCTCCAGCTAACCCCAATCCTGAACCACCCACAATGAATTCATCCTCCACATACCCTGACTACCATCACTATTATGCCTCCACTTCCCAAGTACCACCACCTCCAGCAAAACAAGCACCACCTCATCTACCCCAAGTTGCTCCAGTGTATGTGACACCTCCGCCCGCTACCCTGCACAAATCATCTAGTGAACCAATGTTCCACATACAAGATCCTCATTACTACCCGCCTGAACAAACTTTCCGACAGCACGAATCTCACACTCCGCTGATGGAGACGAGTGGAGAGAGAATTGCTAAGAATGCTGGGCAAGAAGAGATGTCTAGGAAGGTGAAAAGTCTGGAAAATGCCTTTCGCAATATGCAAGGGTTGGGAGGGCAAGTGAGCGTGGCATACAAGGATTTGTGTCTGTTCCCTGAAGTGCAACTTCCCGTTGGATTTAAGTTGCCAAAGTTTGATATGTATAGCGGACATGGAGATCCGGTGGCTCACCTTAGAGGATATTGTAGCAAAATGAGAGGTGCAGGAGGCAGGGATGAGCTGTTGATGGCGTATTTTAGCCAGAGTTTAAGTGGTTCTGCTTTGGAGTGGTATACTCGTCAGGATCACACCAGGTGGTTCGTTTGGGACGATCTTGCGCAAGCCTTTGCAAACCACTTTCAATACAATCTAGAAATCATACCTAATAGACTATACCTTACAAAGATGGAGAAAAAGCCGGGAGAAAGCTTCAGGGAGTTCGGTTTCAGATGGAGGAGCAGGCTGCAAGAGTAGACCCACCGATGAAGGAAGGAAAAATGGTGGATTGTTTTCTATAGGCTTTGGAGCCTACTTATTATGGTCATTTAGTGTCAGCAATTGGAAAAAGTTTCAATGAGGTCGTGAAGATGGGAAGCTTTGTTGAGGAAGGTCTAAAAACAAACAAGATCATGAGTTTTTCGGCTATTAAGGCCACGAATCAAGCAATAAAGACTGGGAACGGAGGAGCAATTGGTAAGAAGAAAAAGGAAGAGGTAGCAACTGTAGAAAGCAGGCCTTGGAACCGTAACCAACATCACCACCCACCAAGACCCTACCACCAATACTCACCAAACCCATCAACTCCATATAACCCACCGCCACCATCTTACCCACCAACCCCATACAACACACCAACCACATATAACCCACCGCCACCATCTTACCCACCAACTGTCCCACACTGCCACCACCCACAAGCCCAAACCTACTCACCACCACCGCCACATGTGTGGAGAGCCCAAGCCCCACATAATGTTTACCATACACAAAACACATACCCCGCTTCTAGACCATACAGAAACCCAAACAGACCCAGGCCTGACTCAGAATGGAGAAATAAGGCAAAGAAAACATTCACCCCATTGGGGGAGTCATATACCAGCCTTTATCACAGATTAAAAGAATTGGGAATGTTGAGCCCGGTTGCACCTAAACTTCCAAACCCACCTCCGAAAAACATTGATCAATCTGTCAGGTGTGAGTATTGTTCGGGAACACCAAGCCATGATACTGAAAAGTGTTGGCAACTGAAGAATGCTATCCAGGATCTTATTGATAGTCGGAGAATTGAAGTACAAGCTCCGGAGGCTCCAAACATCACGCAAAACCCACTGCCAACTCACCATGAAATGAATATGATAGAATTGGCGCAGGATGAGAGCAGTCGGAAGCCGTCTCAGTCTGTTATGTTGATTACGGCAAGTAGCAGAACGGAAAAGGAAGCCGAGAAAGAAAAAGTGATTGTTGAGGAACCAGCAAAAAGGCCAATAGTGGTGGAGAGTTTGAAGGTTGTAGTACCAGGCGTGAAGCCGATATTGACTGTGAAAGGCGTGAGTGTGGAACCAGTGATCATAAGACTGGTGGTGCAGATGCCGGTAGTAAACACGAAGACTGTGCCTTGGAATTACAACAAGGTAGCAGTGATCTATAAAGGGAAAAAGGTATCTGGGGAAATCAATGAAACCCACGGTCTGACTCGGTCTGGGAGGTGCTTTGCCCCAGAAGAGTTGAGAAGAATGAAAACAGTGAAAGAGAATCAGTTAAAGAAGCCAGTGTCAGAAGAAGAGGCGGAGGAATTCCTCAAAAAGATAAAGTCGCAGGATTACTCTGTAGTCGAGCAGCTGAGGAAAACTCCTGCGTAGATCTCTTTGCTGTCGTTGTTAATACACTTAGAAGAACACAGGAAAGCTCTGATGAAGATACTGAACGAGGCTCATGTTCCAGAAAAGATCTCAGTTTGCCACCTGGAAAAGATTACCAGCAAGATCTTCGAGTCTAATAGGATCACATTCTCAGATAAGGAATTGCCTATTGAGGGAACCGAGCATAATAAGGCGCTTTACCTTACGGTAAAAAGCGAGGAGTCGGTGGTAACCAGAGTGTTGATAGATAACGTATCAAGCGCTAACATTTGCCCATTGTCAACTCTGGGAAAGCTGAACATCAGTCCAGAGAGAATTCGGAAGAACAGTATAAGTGTGAGAGGATTTGATGGTGGAGGGAAAAACACGTTGGGAGACATTGTCTGGGAAGTGACCATTGGTCCTGTGGATTTTACTATGGAATTCCGGGTGCTCGACATTGCTGTGTCCTATAATTTGTTGCTAGGCCGACCCTGGATCCACGTGGCCAAGGCAGTGCCGTCGTCTTTACACCAGATGGTCAAATTCGAGTGGGAGCAACAGGAAATTGTGGTACATGGAGAAGAAAATACCTGCAGTGTTGTGATGCCATTTGATGATGCTGACGGAGATAGGGGTCCTTGGGTCTACCAAGTGACAGATACCATAGCAGTAAAGAGAATTGCTGAAGGAGAGAAGCTGCAGATCCCTGCGGTGGCACCAACGACAGTGATGGTGGCCAAGGAAATGCTTAAAAATGGGTTTGCGCCAGGAAAGGTATTGGGCAAAGCGTTGCAGGGGGTCACCCAACCGGTTCAACTGCAAGAGAACAAAGGTACTTTCGGCTTAGGGTTCAAACCCACCTTTGCCGACATCCAGAGAGCCTCCAAAGCCAAAAAGAACTGGACCCTACCTAAGCCTATACCCAAACTATCCGACACCTTCATCAAGCCTAGTACTAAATATCGGACATCTGCTGTGTCAAGGTACATTGAGACTCGACAAGATGAAGAGCTGTTGATGAGATTTGAGAAGATATTTGAGGGTGTGAATATGGTTGAAGTAGGGGAAGGCACTAGCAAAATGGATGTGCGGTTTGTGGGACCTGGCATCATGTTGAACAATTGGGAAGCTACTCCTTTCCCTATCAGGAAGGAGTCCTGGTAGTTAGCTCCGAAAATTTCATCATTGCTTTCCCAGAAAAATAATTGTTACTTTTGTAGTTCTCCCACCCCCTCATGAAAAATCAAATGTATCCCGAACTTCGTTCATATTTTTTTTTTATCAATGAAATGCAGTTTTCCTTTTACTTCACTTTTTGCCTTATTTTTCTTTATTTTTTCTTTTGTACAGTTCTGTTTGTGTTGATTCTGATGCCATGTCATGCGTGAAGGATTCTCGACCCAGTTTTGACAATCGCATTACCATACAAGAAATTGAGGAGGATAGTGAGATAGAATGTGAGGATGAGGAAGCCCTGGAAGAAATAAGTAAGGACATGAAACAATATGAAGAAAAGCCCAAACCGAATCTGAGTGATACAGAATCTGTCAATTTGGGGAGTGAAGATAATGTCCGAGAAACAAAAATTAGTGTTCATTTGGAGGCACCCCTCAGGGACGAATTGATAAGGTTGTTGCATGAGTTTAAGGACATTTTTGCCTGGTCCTATGATGACATGCCCGGACTTAGCGCTAATTTGGTAGTACACAAGTTACCTATCTACTCTGAATGCCGGCCGGTAAAGAAAAAGTTGCGGAAATTCAAAACGGACATTAGTGTGAAGATAAAGAAGAGGTGAATAAGCAGTTTGAGGCAAAGGTCATACGAGTCACCAAATACCCCACCTGGTTGGCGAATGTCGTGCCGGTCCCAAAGAAAGATGGAAAAACCAGAGTGTGTGTGGACTATAGAGACCTCAACAAAGCCAGTCCAAAGGATGACTTCCCATTGCCAAACATTCACATATTGATCGACAATTGCGCCAAGCATGAGATCGGTTCATTTGTAGATTGTTATGCCGGTTATCACCAGATCCTGATGGACGAAGAAGACGCTGAGAAAACTGCCTTCATTACACCTTGGGGGACGTATTGTTACAGAGTAATGCCGTTTGAATTGAAGAATGCCGGGGCAACTTATATGAGGGCGATGACCACGATGTTTCATGATATGATGCATCAAGAAATTGAAGTATATGTGGATGATGTCATCATAATGTCCAAAAAGCAACCTGATCATGTGAGAGATTTGAGAAAGTTTTTCCAAAGACTCCGGAGGTACAATTTAAAGCTCAATCCTGCGAAGTGCGCCTTTGGAGTACCTTCGGGGAAATTACTGGGGTTTATAGTGAGTCGGCGAGGTATTGAACTAGATCCATCAAAGATCAAGGCTATCCAATGTCTACCTCCGCCGAAGAACAAGAAGGAGGTAATGAGTTTATTGGGAAGGTTGAATTACATTAGTCGATTCATTGCTCAGTTGACATAAACGTGTGAGCCGATCTTCAAGTTGTTGAAGAAAGACGCAGCAGTGAAATGGACCGACGAGTGTCAAGAAGCTTTTGACAAAATCAAGGAATATTTGGCCAATCCTCCAGTGTTAGTTCCTCCAGAGCCGGGGCGACCTCTGATTTTGTATCTGACAGTGCTTGACAACTCCTTCGGTTGTGTGCTAGGTCAGCACGACGAGACGGGCAAGAAAGAGCAAGCTATATATTACCTCAGTAAGAAATTTACATCCTACGAGGTGAAATATACTCAACTTGAAAGAACTTGTTGTGCGTTGATCTGGGTAGCTCAGAAATTGAAGCATTATTTGTCGGCATATACCACATACTTGATATCACGACTGGATCCTCTGAAGTACATATTTCAGAAGCCTATGCCTACAGGGAGACTTGCTAAATGGAAAATTCTGCTCACGAAATTTGACATTATCTATGTGACTCGTACGGCGATAAAGGCACAAGCAATTGCAGACCACTTAGCGGAGAATCCGGTGGATGATAAGTATGAGCCTTTGAAGACAAACTTTCCGGATGAGGAGGCAATGAATGTCGAGGAAATGGAACAAGATGAGAAGCCAGGATGGAAAATGTACTTCGACGGAGCCGTCAACAGCAAGGGCATTGGTATTGGAGCGGTACTCATTTCAGGTACGGGTCAACACTATCCCGTCACAGCTCAGCTTCGATTTTTCTGTTCCAACAACATGGCAGAATATGAGGCGTGCATCTTGGGATTAAGGATGGCAATTGACATGGGTATTCAAGAGATTTTGGTCATGGGTGACTCGGATCTCTTGGTACATCAAATCCAGGGAGAATGGGAGACACGAGATTTGAAATTGATACCTTACCGGTATTGTTTGCACGAGTTGTCCCAAAGATTCCAGTCTATAGAGTTCAAGCACATCCCAAGAATGCACAATGAGATCGCGGATGCTTTGGCCACACTGTCCTCTATGTTGCATCATCCTGACAAGACATATATAGATCCACTCCAGATCCAAGTCCGTGATCAAAATTCTTACTGCTTTGTTGTGGAAGGAGAATTAGATGGAGAACCGTGGTATCATGACATCGGGGAATACTTGAAGGCTGGCAAATACCCGGAGCAGGCCACTGGAGATCATAAAAGAGCTATCATACGCTTGGCTAATGGTTTTTTCCTCAGTGGAGGAGTTATATACAAAAGAACACCAGATCTGGGGTTGTTGAGATGTGTGGATGCACAACAAGCCGATGAAATCATGATTGAAGTACATGTTGGAGCTTGTGGACCCCACATGAGCGGATATGTCTTAGCAAAGAAGATTTTGAGAGCTGGGTATTGCTGGCTCATTATGGAGCGTGATTGTATCAGGTATGTAAGGAAATGCCACCAATGCCAGGTACATGGAGATCTGATCCACTCCCCTCCTTATGAGTTGCATACAATGTCCGCACCTTGGCCCTTTGTCGCTTGGGGCATGGATGTTATCGGTCCGATAGATCCGGCCGCTTCCAATGGGCATAGGTTCATTTTGGTTGCAATTGATTATTTCACCAAGTGGGTTGAAGCAAAAACGTTCAAGGCAGTAACGAAGAAAGCGGTAGTGGACTTTGTGCATGAGAATATTATATGCCGATTTGGAATTCCCGAGGTGATCATCACAGATAATGGAGCCAATCTAAACAGTCACCTCATGGCGGAAATTTGCGAGAGATTCAAGATCACACATCGCAATTCCACACCTTACAGGCCAAAGGCTAATGGAGCAGTAGAAGCGGCAAAAAAGAATATCAAGAAAATTCTCCGGAAAATGGTGGAGGGATCCAGGCAATGGCATTAAAAGTTACCCTTTGCTCTCATGGGTCACCGCACGACAGTGCGTACTTCTATCGGAACCACACCTTACTCACTGGTGTATGGAACAGAGGCTGTTATACCCGCAGAAGTAGAAATACCGTCATTACGGATCATAGCTGAAGCTGGAATAGATGACGATGAATGGGTAAAAGCCCGGCTGGAACAATTGAGTTTGATTGATGAGAAGAGGTTGCCCGCAGTTTGCCATGGGCAGTTGTATCAATGAAGAATGGCCAGAGCATACAATAAGAAGGTACGACCTCGAAAGTTTGAAGTCGGACAACTCGTATTGAGGCGTATCCTACCACATTGGGCCGAGGCAAAGGGCAAGTTTGCACCAAACTGGCAGGGACCATTTGTGGTATCGCGGGTGTTGTCCAATGGGGCATTATATTTAACAGATGTTGAAGGAAAGTGCGTAGAGATTGCTATCAATTCAGATGCGGTCAAAAGATACTATGTATGATTCCTTTTCAATTATGTATTTTGTATTTTGTTGTGATTTTGGAATTGAAATGACGAAGGCATTTTATTCTCTATCCAAACACTTTATCCATTGACAACCCCCTTGAGCCTTAATGAATATATTCGTTCATATCCCTCTCTCGGAATCGCTTTTAGCGCAATATGATCGAAATTGAAAAAAAGATGAAAAAAAAATGATGGAAAAAATGATGATGAAAAAAATGAAAAAATAAAAAAGAAAAAAGAGAAAAAGACAAAGAAATCGGGAAAAAGTCAAAAAAAAAAGAAATCCATCTAACTAATGACGTTGGATGAACTACGTCTGACTTGATCCCGAAAGGGTACCTAGGCAGCCTCACTGAGGTTCAGTCACAATAAAGAAAAAATCCAAAAATTCCCCACATATTGAAACTGGGGCAGAAGTTATGTTTAATAATTCCGAGAGTTGTAAATATTTTTGAACCCTCGTGAAATTTTGAGCCTTTATACCTTTCTTTCTCAACCCATCCAAAAGCCACGTTACAGTCCAAAGAAAGACCTTCTGATCAATTCCGAAATAATAGCGAATGCAATGAAGGAAGAGCAAGACATCGGACAACACCCGTGGTCAGAAAACAAAATACAAAAGGAAAAATGAAATATGAAAAAATGAGAGAGTCTCATCGGTGAAAACCTTAACCGGCACCGTGAGACGACCGTGAGTTTGAGAGAAATAAAATGAGAGAGTCTCATCAGTGAAAACCTTAACCGGCACTGTGAGGCGATTGTGAGGATGAGAGAATAAATGAGAGAGTTCTATTGGTGAAAACCTTTCAAGGCACCGTAGGGTGATCGTGAGGACTACCAGAAAAGAGAAAAGGCAACAAAAAATAGTATCGGTTTGGGTTGGAAACAATTCGGAGTCAGAATAATGATTGGAACGAACTGGGTCAGGGTTTTAAATACATGGCATGGTCAGTGGAATCAGCCAGCAAATACCCAGATAAGTTCTATCATCTCTCCAAAACACCCTTACCCTCTTTCATTTTTTCTGTATTTCATTGTTTACCTTTTGAGAGCTAACTACCAGCTCCTAATGACAAAAGTTGAAACAACACTGGATCAGAAAGGAAGAAAATTGGGAAGGAAATAAGGAGGTTTGGCAAACATGGCCAAAGGAAAAGAAAACAAAACAAAAATGGAAAATTAAGAAAAAAAAGAGTTTGCAAGAGATAAGCAGCTGAAAGTTACACAGCAGGAGAAAAAGCAAAAAAGAGGAAGGCAATAAGAGGCAGGGACGACAGATGCCAGTTGCCAGCAGTTTATATCTAATAAATTTTGTTTCATGCAGGGACAAATTGTCGCTAAACACTTTAAAGTGAATATGACCAATGTGGAAAAATAGAAAACACAAAAAGAGAAAGTTCGCCAATGAGTGGAGAAATTCACAAGCAAGAGACAATCGGTAAAAGAAAATACCAAAAAGAGGAAGGTAGCATCTTTTAAAATCCACTCCCTAGTCATCAGGCTGCGGGAATACTTTTCTGCATCGCATTGCACGTTTAATTTCTATTAGGCGCCCACCTTCAAACACGGGAATACTTTTCTGCATCGCATTGCACGTTTAATTTATGTTAGGCGCCCACCTTCAAATACGGGAATACCTTTTTCCATAGCATTGCACGTTTAATTTATGTTAGGCGCCCACCTTCAAACACGGGAATACATTTCTGCAAGTTATGGTTTGTGTAGCTAAAAGCCCACACTAGGGCAGAAAAAAAAGGGAAGCATTGCATAGCACGTTTAATTTCTGTTAGGCGCCCACCTTCAAATACGGTAATACTTTTCTGCATCGCATAGCACGTTTAAATTCTGTTAGGCGCCCACCTTCAAATACGGGAATACTTTTCTGCCTCGCATTGCACGTTTAATTTATGTTAGGCGCCCACCTTCAAACACGGGAATACATTTTTGCATTGCATAGCACGTTTAATTTCTGTTAGGTGCCCACCTTCAAATACGGGAATACTTTTCTGCATCGCATTGCACGTTTAATTTCTATTAGGCGCCCACCTTCAAACACGGGAATACATTTCTGCATTGCATAGCACGTTTAATTTCTGTTAGGCGCCCACCTTCAACCACGGGAATACTTTTCTGCATTGCATAGCACGTTTAATTTCTGTTAGGCGCCCACCTTCAAACACGGGAATACTTTCCTGCATCACATTGCACGTTTAATTTATGTGAGGCGCCCACCTTCAAATACGGGAATACTTTTCTGCATCGTATTGCACGTTTAATTTCTGTTAGGCGCCCACCTTCAAACACGGGAATACTTTTCTGCATCGCATTTGCACGTTTAATTTCTATTAGGCGCCCACATTCAAACACGGGAATACATTTCTGCAAGTTATGGTTTATGTTAGCTAAAAGCCCACACTGGGGCAGAAAAAATAAAAAAGTTTGTTGTTTTGTTTTGTTTCGAGCAGGTTTCAGCTCGAGGACAAGAAGTATCATTGAAAATCAAAAAAAAGGGGGAAAGCAAGAAAAGAAAATCAACAAAAAAGAGAGTCGGCATCAAAGAAAATCAACAAAAAGAGAGTCTGCATCACCGGAAAGGGAAGAAGAGCAAAAGCTAGATTAGGAACAATTGTAATTGTAGGATCATAGCTTAGAATAGCTTCTTCATTTTACATTTCCCCGGTGTAATAAGGAGTAAGTCAGCAGGTCTCAACAGTGTCAATGCAACAGTGAGTCTGGTAGTTTTTAAACTGCCAGACCTTCCCGAACTACACTGACCTGATTATTAAATATTACAAAAATATTAAAGGTTATTTTCCGTGTAAATAATGTAATTATGCATATGCATGGGCTATTTTTGCAAAATATGCCATTTAAGCTTTAAAAATGCAAATGTAATTATTGTGAGCACGTGATTTTTGCACCGGACAATTAATTCCAAAATTAAAATAAGTATATTTTTGAGTGCAATTACTTGCTTTGTTTGAAATTAGCTACACTTTGTGTGTTTTGATAAATAGAAATTAGAAAAAAATCAAAAAATTAGGCTAGGTAATTACTTTGTTTTAATTAATTAGTTTTAAGAAGAAAATCACCAAAAATAGTTTAAATAGCGGAAATTAGGGAAAAATAGTAGAAAATTGCCAAAAAATACTAAATCATTAGAGTAAGTAGGAAATTAGGTTTTATAATTTTCCATAAAAGAAAAAGAAAAAAAATATAAAAGAAAACACATAAAAAATAATAATATCAGAAAAATACTAAAAATACAGGTGGTATAATAAGGTTGGGCTGATTTAAATTGAAATGAGCAAGCCCAGATATATTGGCCCAAGAAAATCCGGTCCAGGCCTTTAGCGGATTTGATCTCAGCCGTCAGTCATGTTTGATCTAACGGCTGAGAATCAATCAGGAGTTATTTAATTAATGGAGAGGGGAGACTCAATCTTCAAATAATTGACGGATTAATGTAATTAGTTAAGAGAGAGATCGAATCTGAGCCGTCCATTTTAGTTGATCCAATGGGCGAGACTTTGGTCTCTTGGGTAGCCAAACGGTGCCGTTTTAGTAACGTACCTACGAGCCGTCGATTTCCATCAAACGAACGGCCTAGATCTCCTTAGATCGTCCGAGTATAAAAGGCTCTTGTCTGAATGAGACGAGCCATTTCTTCAAGATACTAACCCTAGCCGCCCTCTCCCTCGCCCCTCTTCTTCTTCATCATCTTCACCTCATCGCCGGCCATGGAGGCCACCACCTCCACGGTGGTCTCCGGCCACCCTCTTCATCCCCATCACCCTCTTCTCCTTCTTATACACCTCAAACCATAGCCAAGACCATTGAAACCCCAAGAACAGATCATTCTCTGAAAAACTCCGATCATCGGAACTTAGTCGGAAAACACCAAACAACGAGAACCCACCCCAAACCAACACCATTCGATCCCCCTTCCCCTGATCTACTCAACCATACCACCCACACCCCTCGAATATCTCTGAAACTCGTCGAATATCCCAAGAAATGTCGCCGGAACCCTAACTCCGGCGACCCCAAAACAACAACCTTTCAAGACCCTACCTTTTTACCATCCCAAACACCCCTCTGTAAACCAAAAAGCCTAAAGCCCCTATCTTGACGGTTAAAGCAGAATATCAGAAAGAAAAATGAGAAAAATGAAAAAAAAAAAGGAAGAAGAACAAAGTCTGGGAAAACACTTGAAAAGAAAATAAAAGAGGGCTAGGGAAAGCTTGGGGGACAGACCCCGATAAGCTAAGTGTCCCTTTCCCTTTGTGTTTCATTTTTGTTTCTTTGTTTTCTGTTTTCTTGCTTTACATGTTTTCATATGTCTTTTTCTGGTACCTCGCATGTTAGTTGTAGGGTTCTTATCTTTTGGTTCTTTTCTTATTTCTGTTTCACATCTTCTTGTTTGTTTCTCTGATTACATATGTTAGTCATAAGGCTCCTTAACTTGTTCTTTTAAGCCTGTTAGTGATAAGGTTTTTGTTCGATTATTTGTTTGTTTTGATTTATCTCCTCTATTCTATCTATCATGGTTCTTTACTCTGAGTTCAAAGATTTCGTCTTTTCTTTGTCATTTTGACTGTTGGTCTCTGATTCATCTAAAAAAAAAGTTTGACTGTTGATTTTTGTTTCATCTCTCATCTCTTATTTCCTCTGTTTATCTGCCTAAAGTCATTGCTAATAAGTCCATGTTACTTTGACTCTTTTCTTCTCTTCATTTTGTTAAATCATAAGGTTTTGTATCTGTTTTGACTCTTATAGTATAAATTCTTCTCTCATGCATACTCTATTATCTCATCTTCATGTTATGTCACCCTTGTGCATGCTTCACCCTTGTCTTTAAGTTTATTTGTTTGGTATCCAGTGTCTCATCTTTAAAAAAGTAAATATCCCTGTTTATTTCACTTTGTGTGTATTTGTGCCATGAACTTTAATGGTTTTGAAGTTCTTCAAATGTCATATGACTTGAGCTGATAGTAACTAGGTCTAAGTTGACATAAGTTCATACTTTGTCCCATAAAATTGGATAATGTGAAGTTAATTGACTGAGATTCAACCATATCAATTGCCTTCTCTGAGTTTCAGTTGGTTAATGCATTTTGTTTAATCTTGTGTGCCCTTGTATGCAACACTTGTTGAAAATGACTAAGTTCTAGTAGTTCTTGTTGAGTGTTAGTATTTGATTAACACTGATTGAACCTTAGGGGATTGGTTTATAGCTGTTAGTGCTAGGCTTCATAAAGTGGCTAGTTTTGAAATAGGTTAAAACTGAAAATCACAAAAATAGGCTATAAGTTTAATAATTGACCTAAGAGTGGTCAACTTTGCAAAAGTTGACCAAACTCTATAAGGTCCCAACACACTGACCCACCTCAAAAGGGGTCAGTTGTGCAAAATATTGGTTAAATCTGCAAATGCAGACTCACCAAGGCTCAATTGAGCCCTGAAACATAGATGGCTAGACCTGCAAAGGTCTTAACCAGGCTTGTGTTCAGTTTTGAGCCTTAAAATGGCAAAGCCAAGTCCAAATTAAGGGCTGGCCAAATTTCAAATAGCTTAACTACTTTAATTAAGTAGGCTAGTCCTGCAAATTAGTTTAATTGACTTTAAAATGAACAAGAATAGGTTGTTTAGCAATAATTGACCTAAGAGTGGTCAACTTTGCAAAAGGTTGACCAACTTTACAAGGTCCTAACACACCAGTCCACCTGAAAAGGGGCTGGTTGTGCAAGATGGCTAAGTCTGCAAATGCAGACTTGCCCAGGCTCTCTTTTGAGCCCTGAACACTAAAGTGGCCAAGCCTGCAAAGGCTTTGGGCCCAACTATTCAGCAATTGGGTTTAATTACCCAAGCCAAGTCTCAACTTGAGACTGGCCAGTTTTTAAATAGTTAATTTCAATAATAAGGCAGGCTAGTCCTGCAATTACTTTAAAATTGAGGTAAAATGGTCTTAATTAACTGGAACTAAGTTAAAAGCGGTTAAAATTGAAATAGTTCCTAATAGTAGAATTGGCCAGCCCTTAAATACCAATGCAAGGGCTGGCTATTAGTTAAATAAATCCCAAAGAAGCTGAAACTTGACCTAGGCAGGTCGGGTAAATCAGCTATGTCTTTGAGGGCATATAGGGAACTTGAAATAGTATTCTGGTAAATAATTTAGAACATAAGAGGGTAAGGGAGTCATTTGTACCCCTGATTTCTGCAATTTTGCAGAGGTTTAAGGGTATAATGGTCTCCCTAAAAAGGAAATCAGTAAAAATCCCAAACCCCTAAGGTTACATTGGTAAAAACCCATAAAAAGGAATATTTAGAACCTTCCAGCACATGCTGGAAGGATTTCTGCTAACAGATTTGGGGCTAAAGTGTACATTGGGTAATTTTTAGAGGGGGAGAAGTGGGATTAATCCCATACTTTCTCCCCATGTTTCATCCCATTCCCACATCTATATATACCCCCTAATATGGGCTGATGAAGGGGGCTTCAATCAATTTTTCTGGAATTTTTACTAGGGCTGGCTTTTGGGGAGAAAAGTTGAGAGAATATAACATTAAAATAGTAAATAGTTTTCTGCATAGTTCGGGTGAAAATCACTGGTTAAGCTGTCTGTTTATGGGATTTTCTGCTCAACTTCTTCTGGGATTTCTTATTTGTTGTTGCTGTGTTGTCCTGCTCGTTTGAAATTCAGTCCTTCACTGTTGCATTGCTTTGCTGTTGAGTCCATTGCTGATTACTTGCTTCCATTTCCCCCTAGAACTCATCGGTTTTCTCTACTTTGATTCAGGTACACTACCCTTTCATTTGAAGCTGTAATGCTGGGTTGTTGAAATATAAATGAAGCCCTGGATATGACTATATGCTGCTGTGTAGTGTAGTTTAATTTGTTAGTTTAAGTTTGTAGTTTATTTCATTGTAGTAGTCTAGTAGTAGAAAAACAAACACAAAAGATGTAATAGCTAGTAAAGTAGTAGTAGTAGTATAATCGTAGAAGTAAGTCACCTAGATTAAATAGGTGAAAACTCTAAAACATAAGTTAGCTAATAACAGTTTTCAAACCATTAATCGTTCATTCATAGTAGCTTTCGTAAATTACAATCACCAAGATAACGGATCTGCATTTAAACATTGACAAGCCTCGAAGTAAATTAGAATGAATCGTTAGGATAATAATAGTGCAATGGGTTAAAGTTATAATAAAATCAGTAGTTTAATAATACTTGAGTCGTGAAGCTATTCGAATTTAGATACTGGTTCGTTTAATTTAAAACTGTTCTATGAAGACATTGCTCATATAATTAGTTAATTTTGAGGATTTAAGTTTGGATCTGGGTAGGTTAAAGAGGAAGCAGTTAGATAAGGCAATAACAGGATTAGTGATATTCGATAAGAGGTATAGCTCACCATGAAATCGGTAATATAGTAAATGCCTGTGAATAATCATTTAGTTTCTCTTTCAATACTGTAAATAATTAGATGATTCACTTTAATTTAATCTGATTTCCTAGGCAAGTAGGTTGTCTTCCAGAATATCTCATTAGTAAATGATTAGAGTTTAGAATAGATTCTTAGTTACGAGCACGTAGTGATAACAATTGACTGAGTTCTCATGTACATAGACCATTGGCTTAAGATTACCGTTATTTTTATGTATTGACTTCCTTATTAATAAATAAAAGTAATTTGACTTCATTTCCAATCTTGAGTATTTATTTCTTTATGAATTATGTGTTATACTTTTGTTATTACAATTTGGTTTGGGCCTTATGTGTAACGTTGGGCCTGAACTGCCCTACAAAATTGATTGGTCCGTTGAATGAAAGCTTGAAGACTGCTTGGGCTGGCCCATTGCTGATCTGATTAAGAGATTGAAGAATCCAGGCCCAATAAAAATAGAAATCATGTGGGCCTGGATGACTTAGTGTTAAAATACGATTAAGGGAAAAAACATAATTAGAGAAACGTAGTATGCACTTCTTAGGATTAAACTTATAAAATTGAATTGGGACGAGCCTCGCCTAACGTTAAACAAGCGGGGCCCCCATTTAGTAATGGTATAACACAAGTAGACTCGGGAGAGCTAATAGCAAATTCCATAGCTTCTCCCAAAAGACTTAAAAGCCGATAGACGTTATTTTAGGGCACGATTTTAATGTACTTTCCATTAAACGAGTGTGCACTTGGTGCGACTCAAATCCAAATCTCGGCAAAGCTGAAATACACCGAAAGTCATAGGCGTACTGGTTGCGGTATGACTCGAGGCGTGTTTTCGCAATGCCGCAAATTCCATAAAAATAATAATTAAGTAAAAGGCACCATATGTTGTTAAAATCTGCGATTGAGTCAAACAAGAGTCGGGAACGACAATTGAGCGACCGTGCTAAAATCACGGAACCCGGGAATGCCTAACACCTTCTCCCGGGTTAACAGAGTTCCTTATCCGGATCTTTGCTTCGCGGACATTTTTAAGAGTCAAATTCCTCGGATTCGGGATTAACCGGTGACTTGGGACACCATTATCTTTCCCAAGTGGCGACTCTGATTAATCTCAATAAAATCCCGAACCGATTGTCCTTTAATTGGAAAAACTCCTTCCTCTACGCTATTATATTCGTTTCGGGTATTCGAGCGTCGAGGTATACCCTACAAGCGTATTTATATGCTTATTTCCCAAAGTGGGGTAGTAAAAAGGGATGTGTGACACCCATTAGATGCTGCGGGCTCTATTGGGCCGATGACATCCATACCCCAGGCGACGAATGGCCACGGTGCTGACATTGTATGCAACTCATAGGGTGGGGAGTCAATCAAATCTCCATGTATCTGACATTGGTGGCATTTTCGCACATATCTAATGCAATCACGCTCCATGGTGAGCAAATAGTATCCTGCTCTTAGCATTTTCTTAGCCAAAACGTATCCACTCATATAAGGTCCACAAGCTCCTACATGTATTTCAACCATGATTGTCTCAGCTTACTGTGCATCTATACATCTCAGTAGACCTAAATCTGATGTTCTTTTGTATACAACTCCTCCACTGAAGAAAACTCCATTTGCTAGTCACCTTATAGCCCTTTTCTGGTCTCCCGTGGGTTGCGCTGGGTACACTCTTGTCCTCAAATATTCTTTAATATCATGATACCACGGTTCACCATCAAGTTCTTCTTCCACGTCGAAACAATAAGCATTTTGATCACGTACTTGTAGCTGTAGTGAATCTATATAAGCTTTGTCCAGATGGTGCAACATGGACGATAATGTGGCTAAGGCATCTGTTACTTCGTTGTGCATTCTTGGGATATGCTTGAACTCAATGGATTGAAACCTTTGAGATAGTTCATGCAGACACTGTCAATAGGGTATAAGTTTCAAATCCCTTGTCTCCCATTCTCCTTGAATCTGATGTATCAAGAGATTTGAGTCACCCATGACCAAAATCTCTTGAACACCCATGTCTATTGCCATTCTCAATCCCAATATACATGCTTCATAGTCGGCCTTATTATTAGTACAGAAAAATTAAAGCTGAGCGGTAACATGATAATGCTGACCCGTTTCTGAGATGAGTACTGCTCCAATTCCGACCCCTTTGCTGTTGACGGCCCCATCCAAGTACATTCTCCAGCCTGGCTTATGGTCTTGTTCCAATTCCTCAATATTCATTGTCTCTTTATCAGGAAAATATGTCTTTAATGGTTCATACTCATCATCGACCGAATTTTCTGCCAAATGGTCAGGGACTGCTTGTGCCTTCATTGCAATGCGAGTTACATCAATGATATCAAACTCTGTAAGTAGAATTTGCCATTTAGCAAGCCTTCCTGTGGGCATAGGCTTTTTGAAGATATGCTTCAGCGGGTCCAACTGAGATATCAGATAAGTAGTATAAGCCGACAAGTAATGTTTTAACTTCTGCGCAACCCATGTTAAAGCACAACATGTTCTCTCCAACTGAATGTATTTTACCTCGTAAGATGTTTACTTATTACTAAGATAATATATTGCTTTCTCTTTCTTCCTTGTTTCATTGTGCTGCCCCAGTACACAGCCAAAAGAATTATCCAATACAGTCAGATAAAGAATCAGGGGCCTTCCAGGTTCTGGAGGAACCAACATAGGAGGATTGGCCAGATATTCCTTAATTTTGTCAAACACCTCTTGACATTCATCAGTCCAATTCATCGCAACATCTTTCTTCAACAATTTGAAAATGGGCTCACAGGTTGATGTTAACTGAGCAATAAATCTGCTAATATAATTTAACCTGCCCAATAAACTCATCACCTCTTTCTTGTTCTTCGGTGGAGGTAGGTTGTGGATTGCTTTTATCTTTGATGGGTCTAATTCAATACCACGTCGGCTTACTATGAATCCCAATAACTTTCTTGATGGCACTGCAAAAGCACATTTTGCTGGATTGAGCTTGAGATTATATCTTCGGAGCCTCTCGAAAAACCTTCTTAGATCCTTGACATGATTACATTGCTTTTTGGACTTGATAATGACATCGTCCACATATACTTCAATCTCTCGATGCATCATGTCATGAAAAAAAAGTGGTCATTGCCCTCATATATGTAGCTCCGGCATTCTTTAGCCCAAACGACATCACCCTGTAGCAATATGTTCCCCAAGGCGTGATAAAGGCCGTCTTTTCTGCATCTTCTTCGTCCAACAGGATCTGATGATAACCCGTATAACAATCCACAAAAGAACCAATTTCATGTTTGGCACAATTGTCGATCAATATATGGATATTTGGCAATGGAAAGTCATCCTTTGGACTAGCTTTATTAATGTCTCGATAATCAACACACACCCTGGTTTTTTCATCCTTTTTTGGAATAAGAACAACATTGGCTAACCATGTGGGATATTTAGTGACCCGTATGACCTTCGCCTTGAATTTCTTGTTGACCTCTTCTTTTATTTTCATACCGATATCTGCTTTAAACTTCCTTAACTTTTGCTTGACTGGCCGGCATTCTGGATAAATGGGCAATTTATATACCACCAGGTCAGTACTTAAGCCCGAGCATGTTATCATAAGACCAAGCGAATATGTAGTTGTACTCATGTAACAACCTGATCAAATCTTCTCTGAGTGAAGCCTCTAAGTGTACATTAATCTTTGGTTCTCGGACATTCTCCTCACTTCCCAAATTAATAGACCCCGTCCAATTTAAGTTTGATTTGGGTTTTTTATCATAATGGCTCAAATCTTTACTAATTTCCTCCAATACTTCCTCATCCTCATATTCCACTTCATATTCGTTTTCAATTTCCTATATAACTATCCCATTATCAAGACTGGACCGGGAATCCTTTATGCATGACATATCATTGGAATCAGCAAATATTGAACTGTACAAAAAAGAAAAATAAAAATAAGGCAAAAAATGGAGGAAGAAAGAAATTGCATTTCATTGAATTTTTCGAAAGGTAACAAGAGTTGGATACACTTGATTTGACGAGATATGGGATTACAATTTTAAAACAAGATAGTTTTGGGAATGAAATATTAGAAGCTAACTACCATAGCTCCCTCCTGATCGGAAGAGGAGTAGCTTCCCAGTTATTTAGCATAGTGTGGGGTCCAACAAATTGAACGTCCATTTTTCTTGTCCCTTCGCCCGTCTCCATCATATTCATGTCTTCAAATAACCTTTCAAATCTTGCTAGAAGCTCTTCATCCGGTTTTATCTCCGAAGGGTTTGGCATGACAGTTGCCAGACGTCTCTATGTACCAAGCTTGGCAAAGGAGTTGGATAATTTTGGGATAGGTTTGGGGAGGGTCCACCCTTTCTTTTTCAACTTCTTAGCTCTCTGTATATTAGCAATGGTTGGCTTGAAACCCAAGCCAAAAGTTTCAGTACTTTCTGGAAGGTGAATTGGTTGTGTTATACCCTGCAAGGTAGCTCCTAAACACTTTCCTGGAGAAAACCCATTCTTTATCATTTCTTTGGCGACCATAACCACTGCAGGGTCCACCGTGGGTATTGGCATATTTTCTCCTTAAGATATTTTGTTCATAGTCATGGTGTCCATTACTTGGTACACCCATGAACCTTTATCTCTTTCAACTTCCTAAAATGGTGTAATAGCATTGCAAACATCATCTTCCCTGTGCATTATTATTTCTTGTTGCTCCCACTCAAATATTACCATTTGATGTAAAGAAGATGGTACTGCTTTCGCAGCGTGGACCCACGGACGTCCTAACAAAATGTTGTATGACACAGCAACATCCAGCACTTGAAACTCCATAGGGAAATCCACTGGTTCGATAGCAAGCTCTAGTATGATATCCCCCACGGTGTTCTTTCCGCCTCCATCAAAACCACTCACACATACATTGTTTCGGTGAATTCTCTCATGACTAACTTTCAGCTTCCCTAAAGTTGACAATGGAAAAATATTGGCGCTTGATCCGTTGTCCACCAAAACACGAGTTACTACAGATTCTTCACATTTTACCGTGAGGTATAGTGCTTTATTATGCTCCGTCCCTTCTAGCGGTAGCTCGCTGTCCGAAAATGTTATCTTATTTGTCTCAAATATCTTGTTTGTGATTTTCTCCAGATGACATACCGAGATTTTCTCCGGTACGTGGGCTTCATTTAGAATCTTTATCAACTCTTTTCTATGTTCATCAAAATGAATTAGCAGGGATAACAATGATATTTGCACGGGCTTTTTCCTCAATTCCTCAACTATAGAGTAATCTTGAGCTTTTAGCTTCTTTAGAAATTCCTCAGCTTCTTCCTCGGTGACTGTTTTCTTCACATAAGCTGGATTCTCTTTCACCACTTTCTTCTTTCTCAAATCACCAGGGGAAAAACATCGCCCAGAGCGGGTTAAACCATGAGTTTCACAAATTCCCCCCTTGACTTATTTCCCCTTATACATTATTGTTACCTTATCATAATTCCAAGGGACAACCTTGGTATTCACAACTGGCATCTGAACAGTTGGTTTGATAACCACTGGCTCTATATAAGCCCCTTTCACAGTTAGCAAGGGCTTCACCCCAGGTACTATCACTTTTACTGGCTCAGGCTCAATTATCACTGATGACTGTTTTGCTGATGGCTCAATTGACACTTTCTCACCTTCAACTTTCTCTTCGACCTTGCTATTTGGTTTAATTATCATTACCATCTGAGAAGGTTTTCTGCAGCTTTCTCCCTTTACTAGCTCTATCATATGTGTCTCATGATGTGCTGACAAAGGATTTTGCATTATGCTGGGAGTCTCTGGAGCTTGCACCTCAATTCTCCTGGAGTCAATGAGTTCTTGTATTGCAGACTTTAAGTGCCAACATTTCTCCGTATCATGTCCCAGTGCCCCATAACAGTATTCACAACGGACAGATTGGTCTAAATTTTTGGGTGCAGGGTTGGGAATTTTAGGTTCAATGGGGTTCAGCATCCCTAGTTCTCTCAATCGGTGAAAGAGACTGGTATATGATTCTCCCAGAGGAGTGAATGTTCTTTTCCTTTGAGCCCTGTCACCTTTCACTTCAGGGTCAGGACAGAAGTTTGGTCGGTTTGGATTTCTGTAGGTTTTTTATGGTGGATAGGCATTTTGTGCATGGTAGACATTCTGAGGAGCCGGGGTACGCCATGAAGGTGGAGGCGGTGGGTACGTTTGAGCATGCTTGATAGAAAATTGTGGACCGGTTGGAGGATAATATGGTGGAGGTGGATTATATGATGCTGGTGGATATGGTTGGTATGGGCGAGGTTGATGATGATATGGGTTGGGGCCCCGAGACTAAGATCTACCTTTAATAACCGCCACTTCTTCCTTCTTCTTCTTTTCCTATCTGTATTGCTTGGTTTGTAGCCTTGATGGCTGAGTAGCTCGTAATCTTATTCGTCTTCAGACCTTCTTCCACAAAACTGCCCATCTTTACTACAGCGTTAAAGGTTTTCCCGATTGCAGACACCAAATGACCATAGTATGTCGGCTCCAAAGCTTGTAAGAAACAATCTACCATTTCTCCTTCTTTCATTGGTGGATCCACACGTGCCGCCTGTTCCCTACACCTGAAACCATACTCCTGAAAACTTTCTCCGGGCTTCTTTTCCATCTTAGTCAATGACAATCTATCAAGGATAATTTCTAGATTATATTGGAAATGGTTTGCAAATGATTGAGCTAAATCATGCCAAATGAACCATCAGGTATGATCTTGACGGGTGTACCATTCCAATGCCGAGCCATTAAGTCTTTGAATGAAGTAAGCCATAAGTAGTACATCATTTCCTTCAGCTCCATGTATTTTACTGCAATATCCTCTGAGATGGGCCACTGGATCACCATAGCCATCATACATGTCAAATTTTGGCAATTTAAACCCGGCAGGTAGTTGTACCTCAGGAAACAAGAATAAGTCCTTGTACGCCATACTAACTTGGCCTCCCAGACCCTGCATATTGTGAAACGACTACTCAAGGCTCTTCATTTTCCTAGCCATCTCGTCTTGTTCAGGGTTTCTAGCAGGTTTCTCCTCCTACGTCATGTCGATGAGTGGGGTGTAAGAATTATGTTGCCTGAAGGTGGGTTATGTAGGGTAGTAATGATTATCCTGGACATGATATACAGGCTCGCTAGAGGATTTATGTAAAGTAACATGTGGTGGTGCCACATACATAAGAGTGGCCTGGGGTGGTGGTGGTGGAGCTTGTTTAGACAAGGTTGGTGGTGCTTGTGATGTAGTGGCGTAATAGTGTGGGTAAGCAGGATATGTGGAAGATGCGTTCATGGTGGGTGGTTCTTGATTTGGGTTGGAGGGAGGAATGTATGTGAGGTTAGCTGAGTAGGAAGGCAAGGGTTTCCCCCTTGACCAAGCCTGGTACATTTCTGACATCTGCTGTTTCAACTTATACATCTCTTCCTTCATGCTAGTCACATCTATAACTTCATCCTCTTGTACGGGATCCATAATTGTAGGCTTAATTTCTTGGGTTACCGCTTTTGTCATGCTTTTAGAACGAGTGGCGTAGTTGTGATGTGCCAGAATGCCAGTTGCTAACTGTTTTATCTGATACTCATCAACAACAAAAACTTGTTAATAGTTAGATCATAATGGATAAACATCACAAGTTTTAAAAACATAACTTTTGCCTAGTAATTATGCATCATCCCAACATTATTATTCTATTTGACCCGCCAAATTTTTTTCTTTTGTTTTATTTCTTTTCATTATTTTGTTGCTTTCGTTTGTTCCTTTTTCTTCTTTTTCCTTCTTCTTTCCTTTCTTTTTTTTTGTTTTTTCGATCCTATATGTTTTCCTAACGCTCAAGCAATTCGCATATATAAGAGAAAAATAATGGAAATTTCTTTTGAATTTTCATTGATATTCAAACATTGATTACAAATGATTTTGGACTACAACTCTTAAAATGTAGAAAGAAAATACAAATACAAAAATGCATGCCCTATGAATACATTAAAGCTCCTAGTGCCCGCGAGACATCGTTCGGTCTTACCGCGGGCCTATATGCTAATCCATTTTGGAGTTTGTCCAGGTCGGTCATTAATTGTTTCACAAAGATCATTGTTGTTGCGGTAAACATTGGCTGAGACATATCCTCGTACAGTTGGCATTTTCGCGTGCTGTATTGAGCAATGTTGACAATTCTTTCCCTAATGACCCCTTTCTCTTGAAGCAACCTACCAATCTGTTTGGCACGAGCATCTAATGTTTGCTGGTTCTTCTTTTGAAGTTGTTGTAGCTCCAATTCTAACCGAGCCATGGCCATGTATCAATGTTCTCTCTCTACATCAAATTCTTTGTTTTGTTTACTACTTTTGACCTCGGCTATGATGATCTTCTTCCTCAATCGGGCTACTTCAACATTATGTTCATCTTTTAACCGTCAAACCATCCGAGCTCTTTCTTCGCCGTTCTTGGCCAATTGTTTCCTAACCCCAACTAATTCTTTCTCAACTTTATCTTGATCAAAACTATAACCATTCACCTTGCGCTGTAGATTTTCAATTAACTTCTCATCTTGGGCAAGTCGAACTGGGGTTTCGGTTGTTGTTCTCATTTTTACAATCTAAGCCTTCAAAGTTTCATTTTCTTTTCTCAGCTATTTCTTTTCACCCTCATCGGCTACTGCTTGTAGGCTGCTTTCGAATTTGAGGTCCTGGAATTGTTTTTCCAACATGCTGATTCTGGCTTGATATTCATTTTCCTTGGCCATCCAGTCTTTTTGTTCCTTAGACTGCTCGGTAAACTCTTGAATATGAGGCCTCTTCATCGGACTCTCATGCTCAACATCTCTATGGTACCATACGGAGTATCCCGGTGATACATATCCTCTAGCCCGATCTCTCACACAAGTATCTATTCTCAGGCATTGGCATTCATTCCATATTTGCCGAATTTTTGCTTTCGGGAATTGCCCATCAGGACTGATTTCTATTGCTTGAAGGCTGAGGTCCCCATCTTTCGGCACAACCTAATATATTCCGAGTTGCCTTAATACCCCGTATGGCGCATAAGGTTTGATGCTCTTGAGACCCATTAACAGGAAATACGTCCCTTCTGCTGGCATATATATAACTTCGTTAAGGGGCAACCATCCATATGCCCAATATATCTGGCTAGCAGTCAGTGATCGTAAATATGTGATCCAACTCTTTGATCTTTCTAGCAACTTGGTCTCTTTTGTCCTCACATAGAATTCTTCAATAAATGTCTTTTTAGACGATCCATAGCTTGAAAACTGAGGGTGGCGGTATAAATGCTCTATCATCCACATTTGAAGAACTAAATTACACCCCTCGAAGAAATCTTGTCCTGCTTTGCAGGTTGTGAGAGCATGGAAGATATCGGCCACTATCATTGGTGCCAACGTACTATTGTCCTGTACAAGGAGAGTACTGGCAATTCTGGCAACTTAATGTCAATATTTCTATCTTTCCTCGGGAATATGATCAATCCCAAAAAGGCTACCATAAAGGCAAAACGACTGTGTTCCTCCCACTTAGCCCGGTTCGCTTTGCTGCAGAGTTTGTTTGTTGGATCATTGAATCCTCCAACGTGGCCGTATCTGCGATATATAAAGTTCATAGTACAGAACCCGTGAGCCAAGTCTTCATTGTGAACGTTTCTAGCAATCTTTAAGGAGTCGAGGAATCTATGCACTGTAACAGCCCTTGGAGCCACCCGATACTTGTCTTTTAAGGGAACCTCGCCTTTCCCGATGTAATTAGCAATTTCCTCCAAAGTCGGAGTGAGCTCAAAATCAGAGAAATGGAGCACATTATGTGCGGAATCCCAGCAAGCAACTAGAGCTCGGATAATATCACCCCGAGGTACTATGTCTAGCAACCCAGTAAGATCTTTCAAATATTTGCTGACCCAATCCTGTCCTTCTTGGCCTAGATCATTCCAATATAATCGCAACTCCAAAGGGATTTTGTTCATTAGTGCAAATGGTTTATTTTGTATTATGCTCATCCTGCACATTTGTTAAAGACGATTTATTAAAAAAGGAAAATCTTTTTCAAAGACAATTTTTCATTATTTCGAAAGAGTCAAACTTTCCATATTTCATTTGAAAATTTCAAGGCTATTATACAAAAAGAAAAAGAAATGACATCAAAGCGGACATTTTTGCACAAACAGCCTTCCGGCGTCCTTTCGGAACATTCGGCTATTTTCAAAAACAGTAGTGATCGTAGCAAACTCAATCCGAAGGAATGAGCAGGCACAACTACTTTTACCAGAATAGTGGTTCGGGGTCAATCCATAGGGAGTTAGATATTGGAGTGAGGAATTACGTTGCACTAGTATTGGGATTTAGCTTCTAGTTTGACTTCAAGCATTTTTGGTATTTTCTCTTTATAAACTAATTTATCAACTACTATTATGAAAACTAGATTATGCCAAGGTCAATTCTAAGAGTAATATGCTAATGGGAAAGGGGACTAGGGAAGTAGCATTTACCTAGGTGGAATAACTAATGGGTATAGAAATTCAATGCGAGGATGATGTAATGGGATTATCGGATAACCGTTGTTCTATGCATTCATTCTCACACCTCTCGGTAGAGAGAACAATTTTGCCCAATTGACTCTCTCGAGACCAATTGGGTAGGCTAATTTGCCCAAGCAACTTTAGGCTCAAGTTGGGTAATTACTCTCTCGAGGTTTATACCCGTTACTTGGCACTACCATTCTCATGTGTCCATCCCAAATTCCTGTTGGAATTGATTGAGAGGTTTTATACTCTCTTTCTCAAGTAGAGCCCAAACCCACAAAACTTGATTTTATGTTTGCAACCACAAAATCCCAATGAAAAATATTCAATCAACCCAAATCCTAACACCCACAATCATCCAAGCATTTAGTAATCTAACCCATCAATTACCCACACTAGGGTTGGGCTACAACCCTAGCTATAGGTTTAGCTAGCCATAGAAATTGAAGAAGATGAAGAAATTAAATAATAAAATTGACATGCTAATTAATTATAATTGAAATCTAATGTTAAACTACTACAAAATTTCCCAAAATAGGCATATATAGTGTTCTCACAAGCTCAGCCGTCACTGTGTAATATCTGACATAACCTAAAAAAGAAAAAGAAGCTATTTATACTACACTAAAATTTCCGGACAAAACTACCCCTGCGGGTCTCACACGGACCGCACACTTTTGACGTGCGGCCACGTAGGGCATTTGGGCTTCAGAAGAACTGGTGCTGGAACAAGTCACGCGGACCACGAACATTTGTCATGCGGTCGCGCAGGTACAGTAATGTGGACCGCGTACTTTTGTCATGCGGCCGCACTGTTTAAATCCTTTGAATGCAGACTCTCTAATTCCTTACCCACGCGAGCCGCACTGATTTGGCACGCGGCCGCGTGGGATTGTTCCTTGAACATTTTGTCTTTGGTCTTCTTCATTGCGGACCGCACAATAGTGGACGCGGTCCGCGTAGGTCTGCCTGGGAGTTGGCCTTCTTTGATCATTCATGCGCGGCCGCACACCAAATCAGTGTGGTCCGCGCAGTAAAAGCTTGGACTGGGATGTTCTCTGAATCTACCTGTGCGGCCGCACACCAAAATAGTGCGGCCCGCACAGGCTTCTTTTTGGTCCCTCTACTTCTTCTTTGACGCTTTGCCGGTTTCACTCCTTTTTGAGCCGCTTTGACGGTATTCGTCCTTTTGTCGCTCAAACCTGCAAAATAGCGCACTTGTAAACAATTAAAGCCAGTTAAACACATTTTATGCATAAAGCTCAGGCAAGAAGGGGTTTAAAAGCATACAAAATTCCTAGTTATCAACTCCCCCAAACTTAAACCTTTGCTTGTCCTCAAGCAAATCAAAACTAAGACCTAACCTTTAGAGAAAAGACACCAAAGCACCCCTATTTGTCCGGGGGTAACCTCACAAATATCAATTGGGACTAACAATTGTCCCTAATGCAAATGTATCATTGACACCTTTTTGAAAGTTTGAAGCTTTGTGGATCAAGTGTGACACAAGAGCTTCGAGGGTTGACTCGATCCATCAAGGAGCCTTTCTAAAAAAACTTTGGTTATTGTGGACCCCAAACTCATACATCTTCGGCTCTCCCTAAGTGCACCTCACCTTTTAGAGTATTTGCACACAAATCAATGTGGAGGATTTCCCACTCGCTCTCTCAAAGAAGAGACCCTAAGCCCGACACTAGGTACCATAGGCTTGCCCTTTATGTACGTATCCACTAATGTAGGCTCCTCTCAACTTGATATCATATAGGACTTTTGGGAGTCATTGTGAAGGCTTTTTGGGTAGGGTATGAATTTGGCTCTGATTGGTTCGACCTTCCATAAAGCACTTCTTTTGATTCATTTATGGCACACCATTTCGACTATTTTTGAACATTTCTTATTTTAAGGGTTGAAAGAGAGACACCATGGCACTCTTCCGTTTTGCAATTGACACATCTTTCTTTGATCACTTCATTCACATTTTTCCTTCTTCCCCTTTCACTTTTCAAATCTTTTTGGTTCCCCTTTTTGGGTCTTATTCAACTTTTTGTTTGTTTTTCTCTTTGTTTCCTTTTTCAATGCCTTTCTTTTCCTTCTTGCTTTCATGCCTTTTTACCACATTGGTGCCTTTCTTGTGCCTATCTTGTCTTCCCCCCCCCAAACTTATACTTTTGCAATCACTTTAAGGGAAGATTCTGGGTGCCAAGAGAAGGTCTAAATTGAAATGGGTATAGGCTTGCACTTTGGTTTATAAAGGAATAAAGTTTTAGGCTCAAAGGGGTGACTAGGGATTCATTTATTGGTAGGTTGGAAGGAATGATTCACGGTATGTTCATTTGGATCAAAGATAGCCTACACTCACTTCTCAAGTCAAGTTTCACCTAGAGTTTCCCCTCAACAGCCATTCGGGGCAAGTTCTAGACCATTGGTATGGTACTTGGGCTCACAATTCTATTTCTCACCACACTTTCACTCAGAGATCACCAAAAATGGAGTCGAAGGCACACAACAACCTCGGAATAGATTCAAGCACGCTTTTGTCCATATGACCAATTGATGGTTGTTCGGTCAACACAAGATTCTCAAGGCCACCACTTTCACCATTGTAGACACAACTTGATGTCTTTGACCATAAGATCGGAGACAAATGTGCTAGGCCAAAGTGATGTTCACCCGAGGTACCCTTAACTATCAAAAGTTTGAAAATCAAAAAGAAAAAGAAAAAAAATTGACTCAACCCTTAAGAAAGTTGTCACGCTATCTATCATAAGGAAGAGCCACCCGGTTCACACAACACTTTACCCTTGGAAAGAACCGTGGCATTAAGAAAACCAAGGGTTTATTGAAAGCTTAAAGAAAAATCTAATGATTCTACAAGAATAACCAAAAGTGAAAAGGCAAATGAATATGTACAAAGATAGATCCGAATATACAAATCCCAAGTGTTCAAAATGAAACTAAAGTAGATCAAAAGTGTTAAAATATATACAAATACTACATCTAAAAATGTATTAAAAGTAATCAAAATATATACAGTCCAAAATCAAAAACAGTAGGGCACACCCCCACGAATAAGAGCTAGCATTGTCCCCAATGCTAACTATCAAATAAGCACAAAAGAAAGGATATAGATGGCCCCTCAAGCCTGATCAACTGGATGACTCTGACTGGCTCCCTCATCCGTTGTAGTGGTGGGGACCTCATACTGGTCCCAAGCCTGCTGCTGTGCTGCTGGGGCAGGTGCCTGCTCTAGAGGAGGCTCATCTGCTGTGGGTGCACTGGAGGGCCCCTCCTGCTCAGGAGCTAACCATAATGACAACTCCCTCAGTGTTAGGGAGTTTCCTCTTCTTCCGTGGCCTGGGCTCCTCATGTGGCTGCTCCGCTCGTGGCTCTACGGCCGGCTCTCTAAACAGCAAATCAAGTGGCAATTGGTCTGCCATAAGCTTGTCCACCTGCTCCTTTAGACCTGAAACTGATTCCGTCGAGGCCTTGGTCTTTCTCAACTTCCTATGCTCCCTAGAAAGGCTCTTGAGTGCCTTGCTTTGTGAGTCAACCGCCTCAGCCAAACTATCCTGCTTCTTCATCATCTTTTCCTGGTTATCCAGGATCTTCTTCAATGTGTCCTCAATAGAAGCTGGGACCTCCACCGTCACTGGTGCACTATGGGCCTGAACCGCTGTCGTCAATGTGGACAACTTGGATGTCGCAACCGACATCCAGTTGTTCAAACTGGTCAATGTATAGGTCAGCTGGTTGGCAGTGAACCGGTGCGTCTTGGAGACTGGAATCTCCGGATCAGCTGTAGAAGAGGAAGGTGCTGTGGATGGACCCGGAGGGAGGGAAGTGGTCTGCTCAGTAGTAGTGGTAGCTGGCTCCTCAGACTGGCCAACTATGGTGGAAGTGGTGGCTTGGCTCCTCTTGGCCGTCTTAGGGTTGTCCGGACCCTTTTGATCATACCACAAATAAGCTGTAAGGCCCCGTAAAATTTTTGTGCATAAAACCTAGTAGATGTGGTGTCATGGTCCGAATAATGTGTTAGGAATGCGTAGAATGATTTAAGTTTCAAAAATGTAGAGAAATAATTTTTCCGAAAAAGTGTCAAATGTGCGGTCAAGAATGCGACCGCAAACCTGACATGCGGACCGCATTCTGACCGCAAATCGTTCCAGAGAGTTGCCCAAATCCGTGTCCAATGTGCGGTCGATATGCGATCGCATGTCAATCTGCGGTGCACTTTTGCGACCGCAGAATCAACATGCGGTCCGCATAGTGACCGCAAATCGTTCCAGAGCCTACGTAATTTTTGAGCCATTCTGCGGCCACTATGCGGACCGCATGTTGATTCTGCGGTCGCATAGTGACCGCATATTTGACCCCGGCCCATATTTTTGTAACATTTTGACCCGATCTCTTCTTTAATATAACACCTTTCTTCTTCATTTTATCATATCATCTCACCAAAATTAGAGAGAGAAGAGAGGGTTTTTAGAGAGAGAAGTTCTTCATCTTCAAAGATTGTTCCAACTACTTAATTCCAAGGGATTCTAGGGCAAGGATTCAACTTCCCCAATATTTTCAAGGTAAAAACCCTAACTATTTTCTTGATTTTCAGTTTTAATTGGGTAAAGAGAGGTTTTCATATAATAGCTTTTAAAAGTAGAATTTTTACACTCATGCATGATTATTTAACTTGATTTCTAGTAAAAAGAAGTGAGTAGAAGTAAGAGTCTTCAAGAACAAGGTTGGCAAGAGTAGGATATCTTGTGTAAGCATAAAGTAGGAGGAAATAAATCATCACCAGGTATGTATGGCTAATTTTGATTCTTGTGAAATCGCCTATGTGTGTGAAGTTGTTTGTTTCGGGTTAAATTGACAAATTGTGTGAAATTCTTGATGTTGTTGTTGGATATTCAACGTTTGTTGTTGAGTTATGAGTAATGTAAAATGAGAGTTTAATTTGGCAAAAGAATTGTGAATAATGACTATGATGGCCTATATAGCACCTTGTGGAAAACAAACGAAACAACTTGAGAATTGGTTTATTGTGGAAAGAGATGAAACACTTGAATTGTGGAAATATTGTAACATGGTTGTGATATTGAATTGAGAAGAAATTGAGAACATGAACCAATGTGTAAGTTGCTTATTTGAACTTGTTGAAATTGTGTGTAGTACCTTATCTGCTGTTTGAAATTGTTGTGTTTTCAACTGTAAAGCGGGGTCGTGTTGCGCGCCGCAACGTGGTGAAATAAGGTTTGGGTTGGGGTGATAAGGGTGGCCGAGGTAATAAGGGTGGTCAGGGGCAATAAGGATGGAAAGCGATCGAAATCGCTATTGAAAATTGATACATAAATCAATAATGTGAAATTGTGAAAGGAGACAACAGGAGAGTTTGCAACCTGTGGGGCACTGATTGCCCCTTTGTTTGACTACTTGTGATTTACGTGATTGATTGGTTATTGTTAAATTGGTTGATCGTAGAAAGTGCTTTGTGTGAGATTTATTTGAAAAGAGGAAAATGTGGAAACATGGTTGGGCTGGCTTAATTAATTGTTGATGTAATTTAATGGCTTGAGTTTATTTGGGACAAAGTTTGTCCATACATACCAGTACAATTCAAGTGTACTGACGTCCCTTTTGCCGGGGCGCTACATTCGTGTCATGATTGTAGGTGGATCAGTAGCAGGCACTTCAGCTCATCGGCAGTAGTATCTTTCATCCTCCACTGCCCGTTGTTGGTGAGCCCCTTTCTTCCTCGGGGCCTTGTGTGGTTCATGCCACTCGGTTTAGATTTCATTTTGGTTTTGTAAGGTATAGCCGGAGCCTTGTTACCGGCAAGTATTGTATTTCCCTTTTTGTATCCTAGAGGCTCTGTAGACATGTAAACTGTGGGACTCCAGTATTATGTAGGTATTATGTTATGTCGGGCGTTGTAAAAATTACAAACTTGTTAATGAATCACTCGTATGGTTTTATTTGTTTAATGTGAAATCAATTTTGATTAGTAATATATTTGGTTAATGAGAAACAGTCAACACAGGGGTAACGCGTGGGAATGAAAGGCACCCAGGTCCGCTTGACTGGGGCAACCCGGTCAGGCGCCGGTCATGTCCCTCGATTTGGGGCGTGACAAACTTGGTATCAGAGCCAGGTTTTAAAGTGTCCTAGGATGTCTCGAAGCCGTGTCTAGTAGTGCCCTTCTTATAGGTGTGTTGTCGACCACATCATATAAGTAGGGGGCTACACGGGCATTTAGGAATTTACCTACTTCTTTGTTAATCTATATCGTGCGGTAAAGTGCAATATGGAGATATCTCTGTGTCTAATTCGTGCCTTGTTCCCAAATTTTCAGAATATGGCACCTAAGAAGAAGGCTAGACTCGGCCTTAGGGCCAATGCCGGCCCAAGTGCAGTTGTTAATCATGTACCCGATGCCGTGGGAGAGAATGACCCACCAGTCCCGAATTTGCCTGGCCCATCTGTTCAAAACCCAAGTGTCCCTATTCCAGCTTCGGGTTCTGGTATATCTAATGAGGATCTTAGGGGAGCCATTCATATGTTAACACAGCTAGTGGCCGCCCAGGCCTAGAGATCCCACGATGCCCCTGCATCCTCTAGCGGACGGGGAGATTCCTTCGGCTCCAGAATCCACCAGTTCTTGCGGTTGGCCCCTCCAGAATTCTCAGGTACCGATCCAGAGGCTGACCCACAGGAATTCCTTGATGAGATATACAAGACCCTCAGAGTGATGAAGGCTACAGATATAGAGGGGGTAGAGTTGGCCTCTTACAGGCCGAAGGGAGCGGCACGTTCATGGTTCGAAATGTGGGAGGATTCCCGTGAGGAAGGGAGCCCTCCGGCCAGATGGGATGAGTTCGTAGATGCATCCATGGACCACTTCTTGCCTGCCGAGGTGATGGCAGCCCGTGCCATGGAGTTCGAGGTCCTCAAACAGGGCGATATGAGTGTTTGGGAGTATCACATGGAGTTCGTAAGGTTGTCCAAGTACGCTCCTTATTTAATGTCGACCATGGATGCCCGGGTTCGACGGTTTGTTCAGGGCCTTAGCCCTTTGGTAGTGAATGAGGCCGCCACAGCAGCTTTGCACTCGGACATGAACTATGGGAGGATTGTGGGGTTTGCTCAGGCCACAGAGGCCAGGAAATTGAAGATTCGTGCAGAAAGAGAAAGTAGCAGCAGGGCCCGGTCAATGGGTCGTTCGGGGAGATCACTTCCAGGGAAGGGGTCATCAGGGCCATCCCAGTCATATGCTCAGTCCTCCGCGAGTGCACCGCCATCCGTGCACGGTCATCAGCAGGGCAGTTACTCGAGACCTGGTTCAGACAGCAGGAGGTCTCGTCAGTCTGGTCATCCTGGGGTGAGATCCCAGCAGCAGGGGAGACCTACATGCCCCGAGTGTGGGAGATTTCATACAGAAACTTGCTACCTTGACCTTCCAGTGTGCTTCGGGTGCGGGGTGAGAGGTCACATTCAGCGGGACTGCCGTGCACCCCGTCAGGGTATAGGTAGGGGATCTGCTCAGTCATCCGGTTCTTCAGCTGCTACATCATCAGCGCGTACTCCAGCAGCAGCAGGGCGTGGTGCAGCTAGGGGTGGAGCTCGGGGTAGGGGTGGACCTAGCCGATTCTATGCATTGAGTGGCCGCCAAAATGCCGAGGCTTCCCCGGATGTTGTTACAGGTATCATGTCTGTTCAGACTATTGATTGCTATGCCCTTATTGATCCAGGGTCCTCCTTATCTTATGTCACTCCATTCATTGCTTCAAGTTTTGAATTAGAACTCGAACAGCTTCATGAGCCGTTCTCTGTGTCGACTCCTATTGGTGATTCTATTCGGCCTCACGAGTCTATAGGAATTGTGTTGTTACGGTGGGTGGTCGTGATACCACGGCCGATCTTATTGAGCTTGGGATGGTAGATTTTGATGTAATTATGGGGATGGATTGGCTCTATTCGTGCTTTGCCAAACTTGATTGTCGAACGAGAGTTATGAGGCTCGAGTTCCCTAACGAGCCAGTTGTTGAATGGAGGGGAAATGGTGTAGTGCCAAGGGGTAGGTTTATTTCCTACCTTAAGGCTTCGAAGATGATTAAGAAAGGGTGTATCTATCACCTGATTCGGGTAACGGACACCACCTCGGATGTGCCTACCCTCGAGTCCGTGCCAATTGTGAATGAATTTCCTGAAGTGTTTCCAGATGAGCTTCCAGGCATCCCGCCGGATAGGGAGATTGATTTCGGGATCGATGTAATGCCAGATACTCAGCCAATATCCATTCCACCATACAGAATGGCGCCAGCAGAGTTAAGGGAGTTAAAGGAGCAGCTGAGGGATTTATTAGAGAAAGGGTTCATACGACCGAGTGTGTCGCCATGGGGTGCTCCGGTTCTCTTTGTCAAAAAGAAGGATGGGTCACTTCGAATGTGTATTGATTATCGGCAGCTCAACAAAGTCACCATTAAGAATAAATATCCATTGCCTCGAGTGGATGATCTGTTTGACCAATTGCAGAGAGCGAGGTTCTTCTCAAAGATTGATTTACGGTCTGGGTACCACCAGTTAAAAATCAGGGAGCAGGATATTCCTAAAACCGCCTTTCGAACTCGTTATGGTCACTTTGAGTTTTTGGTCATGTCTTTTGGGCTAACCAATGCCCCAGCAGCTTTCATGGACCTTATGAATCGGGTTTTCAAGCCATTCCTAGATTCCTTTGTGATTGTATTCATTGACGATATTCTCATCTACTCTCGGAGCGGGGAAGATCATGCCGTTCACCTCAGAGCAGCATTGCAGACCCTTCTTCAGCATCAATTGTATGCCAAGTTCTCAAAATGTGAGTTTTGGTTGGAGTCCGTAGCTTTTCTAGGGCATGTTATTTCCAGTGAGGGAATTATGGTGGATCCTCAGAAGATTGCGGCAGTGAAAGATTGGCCTAGACCCACGACCCCGACAGCGATTCGTAGCTTTTTGGGTCTGGCGGGGTACTATCGGAGGTTTGTAGAGGGATTCTCAACCCTCGCCTCCCCATTGACTAAATTGACGCAGAAAGCAGTTAAGTTCCAGTGGTCCGAAGCATGTGAGAAAAGTTTCCAAGAACCGAAGTCAAGATTGACCTCGGCACCAGTATTGGCCTTGCCAGAAGGCACAGAGGGATTTGTAGTCTATTGTGATGCCTCCGGAGTCGGTTTGGGATGTGTATTGATGCAGCACGGAAAGGTTATAGCTTATGCTTCCAGACAACTCAAGAATCACGAGAAGAATTATCCGACGCATGATTTGGAACTGGCAGCTGTTGTGTTTGCCTTGAAAATATGGCGGCACTATCTTTATGGGGTTCATGTAGATGTGTTTTCAGACCACAAGAGCCTCCAGTATTTGTTCAAGCAGAAGGAGCTGAATCTGAGACAGCGGCGGTGGTTAGAATTACTCAAGGACTATGATATGGACATATTGTACCATCCAGGGAAAGCAAATGTGGTAGCTGACGCTCTTAGTCGGAAATCCATGGGTAGTTTGGCTCATTTGGGTATGTATCAGAGACCCCAGTCTCGAGAGGTTTACCAATTAGCCAGTTTGGGGGTTCGTATCTCTGCGTCAGACGAGGGGAATTTTTTGGTGCATAATGGAGCAGAATCATCATTGGTCGCGGAAATCAAGGAAAAACAGTTCATGGATCCAGCATTAGTTCGGGTAAAGGAAGCAGTTCTGAATGACAAGACCTCAGCATTTGTACTCAGCAGCGAAGATGGTGTATTGCGGTGTCAAGATAGGCTATGTGTTCCGGATGTGGACGAGCCTCGGGAAAGAGTGATGGCAGAGGCTCATACTTCCAGGTATTCTGTGCACCCTGGTTCAACGAAAATGTATCACGATCTCGAGGAGATTTATTGGTGGAACGGTATGAAAAGGGATGTGGCAGGCTTTGTAGCTAAATGTCCGAACTGTCAACAAGTGAAGGCCGAGCATCAACGGCCTGGTGGATTAACTCGGCTTATAGAAATACCAATGTGGAAATGGGAGATGATCAATATGGATTTTGTGGTGGGGTTACCTCGCACTCAGCGTAAGTTTGACTCAATATGGGTGATAGTGGATCGACTCACCAAATCACCTCACTTCCTGCCAGTCAAGTCCACTGATACTGCGGAGCAATATGCAAGGTTGTACATCAAGGAGATAGTAAGACTTCATGGCACTCCACTTTCTATCATCTCAGATCGCGGGGCTCAGTTCACCGCTAACTTTTGGAAGAAGTTTCAGCAAGGTTTGGGAACTCAGGTGAATCTCAGCACAGCTTTCCATCCACAGACCGATGGACAGGCCGAGCGGACCATTCGGACGCTTGAAGATATGTTGCGGGCTTGTGTCTTAGATTTTAAAGGTAATTGGGATGAACACTTGCCACTGATAGAATTTGCTTACAATAACGGCTATCATGCTAGCATTCAGATGGCCCCATTTGAGGCATTGTACGGGAGAAGATGTAGATCGCCAATCGGGTGGTTTGAGGTAGGTGAAGCGGAATTGCTAGGGCCGGATATGGTGTACGAAGCTATGGAAAAGGTCAAGGTTATTCAGGAGAGAATGAAAACAGCACAGAGTCGTCAAAAGTCCTATGCAGACGTTCGTCGAAGGGATTTGGAGTTTCAAGTTGATGATTGGGTGTTCTTGAGGGTATCTCCTATGAAGGGAGTCATGCGATTCGGAAAGAAAGGGAAATTGAGTCCTAGGTATGTCGGGCCATATCGGATCGTTCAAAGGATTCGTCAAGTTGCTTATAGGCTAGAGTTGCCTCCTGAGATGTCATCAGTGCATCCGGTATTCCATGTGTCCATGTTGAAGAAAGTGATTGGAGATCCATCCACCATCATGCCGGTCGAAGCTATAGAGGTTAATGAAGATTTGTCATATGAAGAAGCTCCAGTTGCCATTCTTGATAGGCAAGTCCGTAAGTTGAGAAATAAGGAAGTTGCCTCTGTTAAAGTATTGTGGCGAAGTCAACAAGTTGAGGAGGCCACATGGGAAGCGGAAAAAGAGATGAAAGAAAAGTACCCCCATTTGTTTGATCAAGCCTAGAAGAAATTAGGTGACCCCTTCTACTCCTAGTAATTGTCATTTTGTCCAAGTCGTTTCTCTCTTAGTGTTAGTAAAGTCTCCTTCATTTTGTAATGAATTTAATGTGTTGTTACCTTGGGTCACTTGAACCTTTCTTGATAAATGAAATCCTTATAAATATTCGCGTGTTAAATTGGTTTAATAAGGTGAAAATTCATTGAAGTGACTAGTTTATGTGCAATTGTAACAATGTGATAGAATATGTGCATTCGTTGAGGTAAGAAAGTGTATACCAGTTGTGAAAAGTGTTATAATTGTATATTGTTGTTTGGTAATGTGTTTCGGGGGCCCTCTGGCAGGTGGATATGTCCATAATACAAAGGAAACTCCGGCGAAATTTTTCTAAAATATAAGAGTTAGTCAAAATTTTGATGGTTGCATATCATGTCTTTCAAAACCAACTCATTTATTTCAAAATCCTCATTCGAGGACGAATGATCTTAAGGGGGGGAGGATGTAAGGCCCCGTAAAATTTTTGTGCATAAAACCTAGAAGATGTGGTGTCATGGTCCGAATAATGTGTTAGGAATGCGTAGAATTCTTCGCGGCGAGCAAGCTCGCCGCGGTTCGGACCCTTGGTAATGATTTAAGTTTCAAAAATGTAGAGAAATAATTTTTCCGAAAAAGTGTCAAATGTGCGGTCAAGAATGCGACCGCAAACCTGACATGCGGACCGCATTCTGACCGCAAATCGTTCCAGAGAGTTGCCCAAATCCGTGTCAAATGTGCGGTCGATATGCGATCGCATGTCAATCTGCGGTGCACTTTTGCGACCGCAGAATCAACATGCGGTCCGCATAGTGACCGCATGTCTTAACAGAACCTGCGTAATTTTTTGAGCCATTCTGCGGCCACTATGCGGACCGCATGTTGATTCTGCGGTCGCATAGTGACCGCATATTTGACCCCGGCCCCGATTTTTGTAACATTTTGACCCGATCTCTTCTTTAATATAACACCTTTCTTCTTCATTTTATCATATCATCTCACCAAAATTAGAGAGAGAAGAGAGGGTTTTTAGAGAGAGAAGTTCTTCATCTTCAAAGATTGTTCCAACTACTTAATTCCAAGGGATTCTAGGGCAAGGATTCAACTTCCCCAATATTTTCAAGGTAAAAACCCTAACTATTTTCTTGATTTTCAGTTTTAATTGGGTAAAGAGAGGTTTTCATATAATAGCTTTTAAAAGTAGAATTTTTACACTCATGCATGATTATTTAACTTGATTTCTAGTAAAAAGAAGTGAGTAGAAGTAAGAGTCTTCAAGAACAAGGTTGGCAAGAGTAGGATATCTTGTGTAAGCATAAAGTAGGAGGAAATAAATCATCACCAGGTATGTATGGCTAATTTTGATTCTTGTGAAATCGCCTATGTGTGTGAAGTTGTTTGTTTCGGGTTAAATTGACAAATTGTGTGAAATTCTTGATGTTGTTGTTGGATATTCAAAGTTTGTTGTTGAGTTATGAGTAATGTAAAATGAGAGTTTAATTTGGCAAAAGAATTGTGAATAATGACTATGATGGCCTATATAGCACCTTGTGGAAAACAAACGAAACAACTTGAGAATTGGTTTATTGTGGAAAGAGATGAAACACTTGAATTGTGGAAATATTGTAACATGGTTGTGATATTGAATTGAGAAGAAATTGAGAACATGAACCAATGTGTAAGTTGCTTATTTGAACTTGTTGAAATTGTGTGTAGTACCTTATCTCCTGTTTGAAATTGTTGTGTTTTCAACTGTAAGGCGGGGTCGTGTTGCGCGCCGCAACGTGGGGAAATAAGGTGTGGGTTGGGGTGATAAGGGTGGCCGAGGTAATAAGGGTGGTCGTCAGGGGCAATAAGGGTGGAAAGCGATCGAAATCGCTATTGAAAATTGATACATAAATCAATAATGTGAAATTGTGAAAGGAGACAGCAGGAGAGTTTGCAACCTGTGGGGCACTGATTGCCCCTTTGTTTGACTACTTGTGATTTACGTGATTGATTGGTTATTGTTAAATTGGTTGATCGTAGAAAGTGCTTTGTGTGAGATTTATTTGAAAAGAGGAAAATGTGGAAACATGGTTGGCTGGCTTAATTAATTGTTGATGTAATTTAATGGCTTGAGTTTACTTGGGACAAAGTTTGTCCATACATACCAGTACAATTCAAGTGTACTGACGTCCCTTTTGCCGGGGGCGCTACATTCGTGTCATGATTGTAGGTGGATCCAGTAGCAGGCACTTCAGCTCATCGGCAGTAGTATCTTTCATCCTCCACTGCCCGTTTTTGGTGAGCCCTTTCTTCCTCGGGGCCTTGTGTGGTTCATGCCACTCGGTTTAGATTTCATTTTGGTTTTGTAAGGTATAGCCGGAGCCTTGTTACCGACAAGTATTGTATTTCCCTTTTTGTATCCTAGAGGCTCTGTAGACATGTAAACTGTGGGACTCCAGTATTATGTAGGTATTATGTTATGTCGGGCGTTGTAAAAATTACAAACTTGTTAATGAATCACTCGTATGGTTTTATTTGTTTAATGTGAAATCAATTTTGATTAGTAATATATTTGGTTAATGAGAAACAGTCAACACAGGGGTAACGCGTGGGAATGAAAGGCACCCAGGTCCGCTTGACTGGGGCAACCCGGTCAGGCGCCGGTCATGTCCCTCGATTTGGGGCGTGACATAAGCCCCCGCCGGAGGCACCAGTACATCAAACTTCTTTCTTTTCACTTTCAATTCCTTGAAGTACAATGTCAATGTGTTGGGGAAGGGGTAGTTTGTATTGGTATCGTGACCCACAGTTGAGATAACCTTATGCATGATATTTCCCACATTCAATGGGAAGCCGGCCATGATTGAAGCTACCAACACCGCTCGATCAATAGGTACTGAATAGTCATGAGTGGTAGGGTCCAAGCGGTTGCAGACAAAGGTCAACTACCCTTTTGCTTCGAAACTGAGGGTGTTCCTGTAAATCTTCTCTTGTGCTTTTAGCCACACTGGAATAGTTCCAGGAGCACCTAGCACTACTGCTAGCCAAGGACGGGCCTCCTCTTTATGGGCCAACTTCTCCAGATATTGGGACTCATCTTTATCCGAGAACCCCAAGAATTAATTTAAAGACTTCCCATCAAACAACACAATTTGATCCCTCACTTTTGTGGCGGTGGAATCCCGGACTAAATGGTGGATGTTTACATAGAATTCTTTAACCATATGCTCATTCGCATTCTCCACCCGCTCCTTAAAGAAGCTCCAACCCTCTCTAGTATGGAACTGTGCTTCCACATGAGGGTTGTGGGGTAGCAAGTCCGCATCAATGAATCACCTCTACGAATCAACCTCCTCTTTGGCCACCACTCTCTGAACTTGTGCCATGCTAGCTCACTCACAAATCTATCAGCCCATACATTTGGATCTCTTGTCCGCTCTATACCACCCACCTGTGGCTCTCCTCCTTCCGCCTGTCCTCCACTCTCCCCTGATAGTGAAGCTGTGGGAGAAGTGGAGTATTCATTATCACTATTCTTCTCAGCTCGAGACTCATCAGACGAGTCTGAGACTACATTTACTGGCTTGGAGGTGGCAGTTGTGGGTTGGTCTTTGTCTGCAGATGATGAAGACATGTTGGGTACTGAGACGGACATGTGGGAGGGGGCAGACTCCGAGGTGATACTTCTAGAAGGTATGTAATCACTCCCTGTGGAATGAGAGGCCGCTCCGCTCTGTCAGCTTCCCGAATCAACTTTCGGGTTTTCTTTATGTTTTCCCGGAACTCTGGGGTGAGCTTTACAATCCTTTTGCCCTTGCCCCCTCGGGAGGGACCACCCCTCCCGAGTTATTTACCCCCACGTTGTGCAAGATGTTTCTTCGTCATTGTCTGCAAAAACTAGAGTCTATATTGGTTAGTCGAAGCACGTGAGCAGTATACAATAAAAGAAGAGTATATACAGAACATGCACAGTAGGGAACAGAGGTCACGCTGACCGCAACCTTTTGCCACGCGGTCCGCACAGGCTAAGCAGCTTCATGCAATATCCTCTAAAGTTGACCCACGCAGACCGCACTGATTTGCATCGCGGCCGCGTGAGGTCAACGCGGATCGCCCAAAAATGGACGCGGTCCGCACAGAAGAGATAACCAAGTTTTTAATCTCTGAACCTTGGGCACGCGGTCCGCACTGATTTGGATCGCGGTCGCGTAGGTATGGCTCTTCATGAAGGTCAAGCACGCGGACCGCACAACAAAGGTGTGCGGCCGCGTAGGGCAAAACAAAAACTGGCAGGGTGCATTTGTTTAATTAATTCCATAGTTTTCAACATCATGTGTCCTAGGTGTCCCTACTCAGTTAGTTTAACAAGAACTTAGCCCTAATTCTATAATTATCATGCTTAATCCTAATTTTATCAATTAAAAGAGAAAAAAAATAAAGAAATTAAGAAGTTATACTAACATTGATTAATTTATATACAAAATAAAGTATTGAAGATAATGAATTAGAAATGAAATGTTACCAAGAAGTAGTTGAATTTGCAATTGAAGCACAAGACACGGGAATGAACCGTGAAAAGGTTCTAAGAAGGAAATTTGGCCAAAAAGGTTTAATGAAGGCTAGGGGTCCCTATTTATAGAAAAGGACGTGGGACCCCTCACTTACCCACCTGTGCGGCTGCACACTTCTGTCACGTAGACCGCACATGATTTACACTATATTCATTTTCCCAGCAAAGTAACGCGGACCGCACTTATTTGTGTTGCGGCCACGTGACAAACTTCAAAAAACTGCTCGACTGATTAGTTTCCACGCGGACTACACTGAATTGGTACGCGACCGCGTGGTAAACTTCAGAGAACTGCTCAAGTGACTGGTTTCCACGCGAACCGCACTGATTTGGTGTGCGGCCGCGTGGCCAAACTTCCGAGACCTGCTGAATTTTCATCCTCCTTTGTCCACCTCACGCGGACCGCACACTTTTGCCACGCAGGCCATACGGGTTTCCTTAGGCTCAGATCTTTGCTTAAACAAACCACGTGGACCACACTAATTTGTTGTGCGGCCGCGTGGCCAAACTTCAGAGACTGGTCACTTTTGTATTTTCCCTGCATTATTTTAACATACTCCCTGCAACACTTCACACACTGTTAGCTCAAAAATCCTATTCTACTGATGAAGAAAAACAAAGAAAAAGAAAAAGACATGGGTTGCCTCCCAAGAAGCACCTGATTTAATATCGTGGCACAATGCAAGTTACCATTCCATCATTTCAAGTGCAAGAGTGCCACAACCTGGCTATCATCCGGCTTCCCCAAATAGTGCTTCACCCGATGCCCATTAACTCGAAATATTTCACCATTCTTGTTCTTTAAGTCAAGAGCTCCAAACGGGGTCACACCTACTACCTCAAAAGGGCCACTCCACTTTGACTTGAGCTTTCCCGGGAATAACCTCAACCGGGAGTTGAAGAGAAGGACCATGTCACCAACCTTTAACTCCTTGCTTCGAGCATATTTGTCGTGAAGGTACTTCATCTTGTCCTTATATAAGGACGAGCTAGAGTATGCATGAAATCTAAATTCGTCAAGCTCATTCAAATGATCTACCCGGAGATTTGCCGCTACATCCCGTTCTAAGTTCAACTTTTTCAAGGCCCACATCGCTTTATGGTCAAGCTCTACCGGAAGATGACAAGCCTTGCCATACACCAACAGGTAAGGAGACATACCAATTGGCATTTTAAAGGCCGTCCTATACGCCCAAAGAGCATCATCTAGTTTCTTTGACCAATTGGTCCTATTGGCATTGACCGTCTTAGACAAGATGCTCTTGATTTCTCGGTTTGAAACTTCGACTTGACCGCTTGCTTGGGGATGGTATGGGGTAGTGACTTTATGATTAACTCCAGACTTGGTCAACAATGAATCGAAAGCTTTGTTGCAACAGTGAGAGCCCCCATCACTAATGATAGCACGGGGGGTCCCAAATCTTGTAAAGATATATTTCTTCAAAAAGTTCACAACACTCCGGGCTTCGTTGTTAGGAAGAGCCACGGCTTCTAACCAATTTGAGAAATAGTCCACTGCTACCAAAATATATGTGTTTCCACAAGAACTCACGAATGGTCCCATGAAGTCAATTCCCCATACATAAAAAATGTCAACTTCTAGAATGGTGTTTAGAGGCATCTCATCTCTCTTTGAAATTCCACCAGCTCTTTGACATGCATCACAACTCTTCACTAAATCACTAGAATCTTTTAAGATTGTCGGCCAATAAAATCCACAGCTTAAGACTTTGGAAGACGTCCTTACTCCCCCATGATGACCACCATAGGAAGAAGAGTGGCAAGCCTCCAAGATGCTCATTTGTTCGCTCTCCGGGACTTCTAATCACTCCATCTGTGCAAATTTTAAAAAGATACGGATCATCCCAATAGAAGTCCAAACTATCCCGCTTTAGCTTTTTTCTTTGGTTGGAAGAGAGCTCACATGGGACCACACCGGACACAAGGTAGTGGGCCACATCGGTGAACCAGGACATATCATCCATTGACACTGTGAGGAGTTGCTCATCCGGAAAAGAATCATTGATTTCAAGGCCATTGGATGGCCTCCCCTCCTCCTCTAGACGAGAGAAGTGGTTCGCCACTAGATTTTCACTACCTTTGCGATCAACGATCTCTAGATCAAATTCTTGAAGAAGTAAGACCCATCTTATCAATCTTGCCTTGGAGTCCTTCTTTGTCATTAAGTATCTAAGGGAGGCATGATCGGTATGGATAATCACCTTGGTCCCCATAAGATAAGGACGAAAGTTTTCCATGGCAAACACAATGGCTAGAAACTCCTTCTCGGTGACGGTATAGTTCCGTTGAGCCTCATTCATCATTTTGCTTGAGTAGTACACTGGATGGAACATCTTGTTGATTCTTTGGCCAAGTACCGCTCCTACCGCCACATCACTTGCATCGGACATAAGTTCAAAAGGCAAGTTCCAATTAGGTGCGGTAATGATGGGGGTAGTAGTCAATTTATGCTTCAACAACTCAAAAGACTCCATGCATCTCTCATCAAAGACAAAATTTGCATCCATATCCAAAGGTTTACACAAAGGGTTCACAATCTTGGAAAAATCCTTTATGAAGCGCCGAGAGAACCCGGCGTGCCCTAAGAAACTCCTCACCCCTTTGACAGAGTTAGGGGGAAGGAGCCTTGAAATGACCTCAATCTTTGCCTTGTCGACCTCGATACCATTCTTCGAAACTTTGTGACCCAAGACAATTCCTTCTCTCACCATAAATTGACACTTTTCCTAATTAAGCACAAGGTTCGTATCTTCACATCTAGCCAACACAAGATCTAAATTGGACAAGCAATCATCAAAGGAATCCCCAACTACACTGAAGTCATCCATAAATATCTCAAGAATGTCTTCCACCATGTCGGTGAAGATCGCCATCATGCACCTCTGAAAAGTGGCTGGGGCATTACACAATCCGAATGGCATTCGAGAGAAAGCGAATGTGCCATAGGGACATGTAAAGGTTGTCTTTTCCTGATCCTCTGGGGCAATGAGTATTTGATTGTACCCCGAATAGCCATCCAAAAAGCAATAATAAGCTCTACCCGCAAGTCTGTCCAACATTTGATCCAAGAAAGGCAATGGAAAATGGTCCTTCCTTGTCACCTTGTTAAGCTTTCTATAGTCCATACACACTCTCCAACCCGTAACTGTACGAGTAGGAATCAGCTCATTCTTTGCATTGGTGACAACCGTCATGCCACCCTTCTTTGGAACACATTGGACCGGAGATGTCCAAGAACTATCCGAGATGGGGTAGACCACCCCGGCATCCAACCATTTCATTCAATCTTCTTTGGTTCTCAACTGATGGTCGAGCATTCTCCTCCAATATGATCTTGTGCATGCAAAATGCGGGGCTTATTCCCCGAATATCCGCCAAAGTCCATCAAATTTCTCGCTTGCGCTTTGTAAGACCGCCAAAGTGACGTCAACCTGCACGTTAGTTAAGCAACAGGAAAGTATAACTGGCAAAGTTAAATTAGGACCCAAGTATTCATACCTGAGGTGAGGAGGAAGTGATTTCAACTCCAACACCGGCGGATCCTCAATAGATGGCTTAGTGGGAGGAGTCTTGCGATTCTCAAGGTCCAAAGATAGCTTCCTCGGCTCATAAGAGTACGAGCCCCTACAATGAAAAACATTTACACATTCAACTCAATCAGCATCATCATTGATCTCCATGTTCAAAAGTACCTCTTCAAGTGGATCCTCAACATTGATCATGGCGCTTGTGTCATCCACTATCACCGCCGTGACAATGTCCACAAACGAGCACACTTCGGTGCTATTTGGTTGGTGCATGGATTTGCACACGTGAAATACCACTTTTTCATCACCGACCCTAAATGTCAATTATCCAGCTTCAACATCAACTAGAGCTTTCCCGGTAGCTAAGAATGGCCTACCAAGAATGATTGGGACTTCGATGTCCACTTCACAATCAAGAATGACAAAATCGGCCGGCAAGATAAACTTGTCAACTCTCACTAGAACATCATCAATGATTCCCAAAGGCCTCTTCATAGAACGATCCGCCATTTGCAACCTCATTGGCGTTGGACGGGGTTGTCCAATACCCAAGGTCTTAAACACGGAATATGGCATAGATTGATACTAGCACCCAAATCACAAAGTGCTTAAGCAAAATTAGCACTTCCAATTGTACAAGGAATGGTGAAAGCACCGGGGTCTTCTACCTTAGGAACCATGGAATGAACTACGGCACTCACTTGGTGAGTCGTCGTTATCATCTCACAATCCATCGACCTTTTCTTCGTCACCAAATCCTTCATAAATTTGGCATAACCATGCATTTGTTCAAGTGCCTCCACCAAGGGCACATTAGTGGTCAAGCTCTTCATCATCTCTATGAACTTCTTAAATTGATTATCTCCTTTTTGCTTTGCCAATCTTGGAGGATAAGGTGGAGGAGGCCTTGGCAAGGGTGCCTTGGCCTTTGGAATAGATGGCTCGGGAATAACAATGATGTGTTCCCTAGACGGGTTCACGGTATCTTGGGACTCAATCCCGTCCTCATCCTCAATTTCAATCCTCACATCATTTGTTGCAATAGGTTCACCCACATGGTCATCATTCATTGTCATGTCATCATCATTCAAATAAGCTTCCGCATCTATAACTAGATTCTCATTTGAGGCATTTACAACACCGCCTCTTCCACTCCTAGTTGTCACGGCCATCACATGATTGTTCCCTCCCTTCGGGTTCACCACCATGTCACTTGGTAGTGCAACTTTAGGTCGGGAGTTCAAAGATTGAGAAAGTTGGCCGATTTAAACTTCCAAATTCCGGATTGAAGTATTGTGAGAAGCTAGTTGGGCATCCGAATCTTGATTCTTTTTCATCATTTTCTCGAACATGACTTCAATTTGACCCATATCATTGCCCGAAGAACTTGATCCTTGTGAATGGAAAGGGGGTGGATTGTTGGGTTGTTGATACATGGGAGCTCTTTGAAAACCTTGCCCCCGATTTTTTTGATTGCCACCATTGTTCCAACCGCCTTGATTGTTATTGTTCCCCCAATTGCTATTGTTACCACTCCAATTGCCACCACTATTTCCTTGATTGTTCCAATTATTGCCTTGATTGTTCCAATTGTTTCCTTGATTGTTCCAATCTCTACCATCATTCCTATTGTTGTTATTATTCCAATTACCTCTTCCTTGTTGGTTCCCCCAATTACCTTGGGAACGCCATTGTTGATTGTTTTGATTCCCTCTATTGCCTTGGAAATTGTTCATATATTGTCAATCTTCATCTTGATCATCAAAGCCATCATTAGAAAATCCTCCATCATTGTTGTTCTCATTTTGATCACATTGACCTTGTTGCGCTTGTTGCCTTCTATTCCTTCTTTTCAACATTGAGACATTCTCCATAGAATTCACTTGGCGTGGATTTTGCACTTGTTGAAGTTGAGCTTTCGCCAATTGATTCATGGTTGTAGTGAGCTCGACAATGGCTTGTCCATGGTCATGAAAATATTTATGTAGATGAATAACATTCGGATCTCCTTGAGGTACATTCGCCCGATTTTGCCAAGCCGAAGAAGTGTCGGCCATTTGGTCCATAACATCACATGCTTTCTCCAAAGATTACTTCATGAAATTGCCTCCCGCTTATTGGTTCACAATGCATTGGTTTGCCGCGTTGATCCCCCTATAGAAAGTTTGTTGAACCATAGCATCGGTCATGTCATTGTTAGGGCACTCTTTAACCATAGTCCGGTACCTCTCCCAAATTTCATGTAACGGCTCCGTTGGCTCTTGCTTGAAGGCTAGAATCTCATCTCTCAAGGCCGCCATATGAGTTGGGGAAAAGAACTTGGCAATGAACTAGTCCGCCAATTTTTCCCATGTAGTGATTGACTGATTCGGCAACCTCTCCAACCAATCTAGCGCCTTTCCCCTCAATGAGAAAGGGAAAAGCCGCAATCACAAGGCATCTTCGGACACATTGGTTTTTTTGCTTCCCCAACAAGTATCTACGAACCCCTTCAAGTGCTTGTAGTCATTTTGATTGGAGGTGCCCGTAAAATACCCTCTTTTCTCCTATAGTGTCACCATGACATTTGTAATTTGAAAGTTCCTCGCCTGGATTCGGGGAAGAACAATGGCACTAGCATATCCTTGGTTTGTCATTTCTCTTGGTGCAACCCTTGGCGGTGGCGGAGGAGGGTCTGGGATTTGTTCATGTTGACTAGCATTAGCATTTCGAGCCCTTCGTGGTACATTTTTACCGGAAAGCCATCTTGCTCAAGGTCCTCTACCTCCTCCCCCGCCATGGCCATTTATACCATTTAGATTGAGACAAGAAAATTAGTAAAAGAAGGAAAGAAGAAGCAAAACACAACACTAGCAACACAATTAATCAACACCGTTAACTCCCCGGCAACGGCGCCAAAAAGTGATCGTAGCACACTCAACCCGAAGGAATGAGCGAGCACAACTACTTTTACCCGAATAGTGGTTCGGGGTCAATCCACAGGGAGTTAGATATTGGAGTGAGGAATTACGTTGCACTAGTATTGGGATTTAGCTTCTAGTTTGACTTCAAGCATTTTTTGGTGTTTTCTCTTTATAAACTAATTTATCAACTACTATTATGAAAACTAGATTATGCTAAGGTTAATTCTAAGAGTAATATGCTAATGGGAATGGGACTAGGGAAGTAGCATTTACCTAGGTGGAATAAATAATGGGTATAGAAATTCAATGCGAAGATGATGTAATGGGATTATCGGATAGTCGTTGTTCTATGCATTCATTCTCACACCTCTCGGTAGAGAGAACAATTTTGCCCAATTGACTCTCTCGAGACCAATTGGGCAGGCTAAGTTTCCCAAGTAACTTTAGGCTCAAGTTGGGTAATTACTCTCTCGAGGTTTATACCCGTTACTTGGGACTACCATTCTCATGGGTCCATCCCAAATTCTTGTTGGAATTGATTGAGAGGTTTTAGACTCTCTTTCTCAAGTAGAGCCCAAACCCACAAAACTAGATTTTATGTTTGCAACCACAAAATCCCAATGAAAAACATTCAATCAACCCAAATCCTAACACCCACAATCATCCAAGCATTTAGTAATCTAACCCATCAATTACCCACACTAGGGTTGGGCTACAACCCTAGCTATGGGTTTAACTAGCCATAGAAATTGAAGAAGATGAAGAAATTAAAGATAAAATTGACATGGTAATTAATTATAATTGAAATCTAATGTTAAACAACTACAAAATTGCCCAAAATATGCGTATATAGTGTTCTCACGAGCTCAGCCGTCACTATGTAATATCTGACATAACCTAAAAAAGAAAAAGAAGCTAATTATACTACACTAAAATTTTCGGACAAAACTGCCCCTGCGGGTCTCACGCGGACCGCACACTTTTCACGTGCGGCCGCGTAGGGCATTTCTGCTTAAGAAGAACTGGTGCTGGAACAAGTCACGCGGACCGCCAACATTTGTTATGCGGCCGCGCAAGTACAGTAACGCGGACCACGTACTTTTGTCATGCGGCCGCACTGTGTAAATCCTTTGAATGCAGACTCTCTGATTCCTTACCCACGCGGGCCGCACTGATTTGGCACGCGGCCGCGTGGGATTGTTCCTTGAACATTTTGTCTTTGGTCTTCTTCATTGCGGACCGCACAATAGTGGACGCGGTCCGCGTAGGTCTGCCTGGGAGTTGGCCTTCTTTGATCATTCATGCGCGGCCGCACACCAAATCAGTGCGGTCCGCGCAGTAGAAGCTGAATCTACCTGTGCGGCCGCACACCAAAACAGTGCGGTCCGCACAGGCTTCTTTTTGGTCCCTCTACTTCTTCTTTGACGCTTTGCCAGTTTCACTTCTTTTTGAGCCGCTTTGACGGTATTCGTCCTTTTGTCGCTCAAACCTACAAAATAGCGCACTTGTAAGCAACTCAAGGCCAGTTAAACACATTTTATGCACAAAGCTCAGGCAAGAAGGGGTTTAAAAGCATACAAAATTCCTAGTTATCAAGCAGCACTTTGATTTTATTGAAAACTCAAGAAATTTGACATTTTTGGTTATTTTTTTAAAAGGGGCGGTTGGACCCATCACGGGTTGCCTACATATCTCGCCTAGTGGTGAGAATCAAACCTGCGTAGTTCGGTCAAATTGATTTACGACCAATTATTTCAACAAAAATTATTCCACCTATTTTCAAACTTTCTTTTCAAACTTTCGACAGCGTTTCGTCAATATTTCGGTATTTTCTATTCTAAAATTTTCTCTCCTTTTGTTTTCAAGAATTTAGCCGGTCAGCATAATAATCTAGGACAAATTAATGCAATGATTCACGTCTAAGCAACGGTCGTAGTCAATATAACCTGGTCAAATAAGTCCAGAATCGATCCCACAGGGAATTAACCTACCAACTGCAACTTTCACAACCCAAGAACACTTCTGAAGCAAGTTCCCAAACTTTGAGTATATTTTTGTAAAGGTTTTCTAACAACTAACTTTTGCCAGAATTAAATACTAAAAAGAAATAATTGAATGTTGAGTAAATAATATGGAGAAGGCGTAAGGTATTGATTTCCCCTATTGATGGAATCCCTTCTGTTTATGCTCATACAAATTGTTAATATATTCTATAAATCATGAATGCTATTTTTACCGTAATTCTCTCCCGAGCAACTACAATAATTTACTACTGCACTTTCCCGAGCTACCCTAGCTAGCTTTAATTTGAATAGTTCACTTAAGATTGCACCAAAGACTTCGTTATTCCTAATCCCGTATTTACGCCTAAAGTTATAGATTCCTCCAATAACCTAGGTGTGGTGTTGTTTTTAACAATATACCTAAATATGCACTCTTTTCCAAGTTATGCAGACTAAATAGGCACAGCTGATCGGGAGCTCTACCAATTAACTACAACAAGAACGAAGTTGAACAAATAGAAATCTAGCTAACAATTTGTAATCACATAAACGGGAAGTTCATCACCCTATAGGTTCCATCAAAACCTTAGATAAAAAATTAGCTACTCATGATCAAAGAAACAAAAATAATAATTGAATTCATAATCAAAGAATTAATATAAAAGAAAGAAATAAGTTGAGAGAGTTCTCTCTTACTAATAATCTTGAAAAAGTATGTAATAATACAATGCTTGCCTCTCTTGGGCGAAATCTAGGTTTATATAGAGGGTTTAGGTCTTAAAAATTGAGTTTTTACAAAATTATCCTTAAAATCTGCGGCATCTTACGCGGTTCGTTCGCGGTCGCGAGCGAACCGCGAACAGTGAACGCCTCTGAATCTCCAAATGTTCCGCGAGCATGTTTTTCCGTGGTTCATTCGCGGTCGCAAGTGAACCGCGAATGAACAGTATTCCGGAATCTCACTTCAATTTTTTCGTGCCAACTTCACTTTAACTCTTCACTTGGCCTTTTCATCATCTTATGACTCCAAAATAGCTCATTTAGTCTCCAATGCATCATGTGTACCTATAACACACTAATAAACACTAATAAAAGCATTTTGTCATCATAAACAATATCAATTCAACAATAAAGTGTGATTATTTAGGGCATAATTATAGTCAAATTCACCTATTATCAATACCCCACACTTAAAACATTGCTCGTCCTCGATCAACCTTAATCACACTTTAGGCCAAATTTATTAATGTTTCCCCAAAAATATGTCACCGAAGCTATCTTTCATGATTAATCTAAGACATGCACAATCCTTACCTAACCGTAAACTCACATGCCAGCACATTATTGCTTACTCTAGTTATTATCACAGACTTGCAAATTTACTGTTTTCCTCTTGAGTTACATGCCCTCACACAATTTATTGAGAGAAGTTCCTACACATAAACAATTTAGAACATGGAACTTATAGATATAAGAAAAATTCACTCACTCTCAACAAAGAACATTCATATGCATACAGACACACCATAGGCTTTCCCCTAGTGTAATACTCCACTAATCGAGTTATTCAATCATAGAACAAGAGGTCTTTAAGGGTTGTAATGTTGGCTACGGGACGCGTATGATACTTTTGGGTATAGTGGCTAACCTCCCTAAGCACTTTTTTTTTCACAACTTCCCTTTTTGTTTTCTTCCTTATGTCTCCCCTAAACATTCCTTCACTTTTATTGGCTTTTAATCCCCAATTTTCTTTTGTTTGTGTAACTGGCCTTTCTATTTTACATATCTACAATGATATAACTTTTTTTTATCATTGCTTTGCAACGCATTTACATTATTTTGCCAGTTCAGCATTTTCTACCATTCATTCTTGATTTTCCAGTTTTTCAACTTTCCTTCACCCGACACTTAGACTTTTGCATATTCATTACAACACAAGTACTTCTAGGAGGTAAAGTAGAACAATATAAGATTTTGATATTTCATGAACATTCAAGGGTTATCAAAGAATAGGCTTTAAGCTCAAAGGGGTTAACTAGGATATTATGTACAGGTGAATTCATGTCTTATTGATTTATGGGGTTACACAAAGAAATGCCTTTATCATCTCTACAACCAAACAACTTCTATTTCGCTTTGCAAACACACAAGGCAAGTTCTAGGTATCATGTAAAACATATAATGTAAGTAAAATCTCACACACACATAACATGCAATTCATTTAGAATCAGGTTCATCTACAAAGTCCTATCAATGTTCAAGCAAGCTGTATTGTGCAATTTAAGGCATATCCTAGAATCTACTGTCAAGCTTAGATAATACATTCTCAAGTTCAATTAAGTTTTGCTAATGTGAATACTTGGGGTTACATGTTAACCTTTGCCCTCTATTCCTAAAAAAGAAAAATCTACCTAACCCGGTTCAATAAAAACCCATGGAAAAGAACCGTGGTCAAAAGAAAAACCAAGGGGGAGGTGATACACTACGTAGAAAAAGAAAATAAAAGAAAGAAAAATTCCTACATGGACTACTTCCCTCAAGAGTACTTGTCCTAAATAGTCCGTCATCAGGAAGAGTCCTCTACTAATATTTTTGGATTTTTCAAATTTTTTAATTTTTTTGTGTTTTTATTCCGACTTGGACCCTTAAGAAACACGTCGCCAAGTGTCCATTATCGGGCCAAGCGAGCTAATATTATTTACAACTACAACTACTATGTACAACATATACAAGATAAGTTTCCCACCCCACACTTAAACTCATGTCATGTCCTCATGACATAATAATATAAATATAGCTCAGAAGGGCGAGAAAACTTACTTGTGACTCACTCAGAGTCGGAGACGGTGGAGGGGTCGACGTGACATGCTCGACCCAGTGCTCGAAACCATGCCATAAATCTGTTTTCCGACCGACCATGCCTCTGTGACATCGCGTCTAAGCGCGTGTGTAGACCATCCACGGAGGTGCGTAAGTCCGCAACCTCCTCCTCCATAGACCTAAGCATAGGTCTAGTGGACTCGGACCTAGACATGCCCGTTCCATGATGAGCGTGCCTAGAAGGTCCGGCTGAGTCAATGGAATGCCTGGCCCGGACAACCGGCACAGGGTCAGCCTCAGCATCCAAGTCAATTGGTTTAATGTCTCGTCCCACCCGGATTTGAAAAGCTCTGAACAGAGCTTTTGGAGGGAGATGACCATCCGTGGAAAGTACCGGAGTCCGATGGCCGAGACACAGAGTAGTGATGAGAGATGGGTAATAGAAACCCTTGGCTTTGAGGGATCCCCTCAGCACCATCTCGTCACTAATCAGGCGGGCGATGTCCACGTCCCGCTTAGTGATAAAGCACCATGTTAGTAGTGCCCTTGTGAAGTTCACGTCAGTGGTGTTGCTTGAGGGCAAGAACCGGTTACATATGATTGTGAACCAGCATTTAGCAATGTGTGTGAAACAGTTAGAGTGGAGTGTTTTGTTTCTTATCCAGACCGGGATACCATCAACACATAAGGCCTCAATTAAGGTGTCCCAGGTGACACCAGGCCTATCGTGGTAGTATTCCACGTCACTAGTAATGGCGGGCAGTCTAAGACTCTGCCTGATACTAGGAACTTTGGCCCAGCGTACTTACCTCGAACGAAGACTTCTCTGGACATCCCGTAGGGAGCATTAGCATAGAACTCCCTAACCAGCATCTTGTTCACGAGGGCTGGTGCGTCGAACAAGAACTCCATTTCGCGGCGGCGGATTTCATCATATATCTCGGGCTTTTCAATCCGAATGGCTAGCCTGTCAATTTCAATTTCCTGGAGCTAAGCTTTAGTAGCCTTGGCATGGAAGTCAGCTTCCGCCTCCTCGTTTCTGAATTTAGACTCGTCATAGGTCGATTGCCTAGATGAGCTAGTTGCATGCCGTGATTTTTTAGGAGCCATAATCCTGCAAAAAAGAGAAACAACCAAACCATTTCCATAATGTTTGAACATCGGTGGACTACTCAGACTTCACCATCCGTGGACTATCACAATATTCTCTTAAGTGCTATCATCTCAGAACTCCTACAATTAACCACTTGTCTAACAAATTCACCAAGTCACCTCAAGCACCCCACACTTATTTCTTATGGCAATCTAACATGACCCAATTAAACCTACACCATCTCTAATTTTATACAACAACAAACAACCAATAAGTTGGGCAATATCTCCCATAAAAATTCAACATCCAAATACTACAACACAGAATTGCCCACATTGACTAACCAAGGCACCAACTATATCACCCATCACATTGGGTTTCCAAAACAACAAAATTAACAAAATTAATTATATTGGAGACCCAACAATACCAACACTACCAACAATCCCAACAATACCAACAATGCTACAATAAAAATCATACTAGAACTACACTAAACAAACAAATCAATTTAAATAGAGTCTACTGCATGTATTGTACAATTCTATAATTAAACTAGAATAATGTAAACTAATTAATTCTACCAAACTAATGATAAAAATTAGAGAGAAAAAGAAAAAAGAAAGAAAAACACAAAAGAAAACTTACTATGAAGTGTTGGAGAAGTGTAGAAGATGAAGAAGATTGATGTAGAGGGGTTGTTGGGAGAAGAATTGAAGAGATAGGATAGAGAGAAGGAGGAGAGAATTTTAGAGAGAGAGAGAGATATGGGGAGGGGTGGCGGCTGTTTTGGGGGAAATAAGGGGGAGTTTGTGATGTTAGGTTAATTAAAAGAAGGGGGAGGGAAGAGAAGTTTTTTTTATACTTGTCTGCCGCGGAGTTGACCGTGGTCGCGAACGAATCGCGAAAAGTGAGAATTAAATAGGCAATTTTTCCGCGGTTCGTCTGCGACCGCGAATGAACCGCGAAAAATCCCCCTCTCTGATTTTTTTCGCTGGGCAGCAGGAATTATTTTTTTATTTATAGACTAACTATAATGACTACACTTACAACAAGTTCTTGGGTTTCCTCCCACGTAGCGCCTGATTTAACATCGCGACACGACTCAACTTAGCGTATTTCAAGGCTCGCTAGACCTTTGAGGTTCCTCTAACCATAGTTCCACCTTGTCCTCGATGTCATCCATGCCAACATAAAGTTTCAACCGCTGTCCATTTACTTTGAATGTGCGTGAACCATCAATGATTTGAATTTCCACAGCGTCCGAATCTAATGCTTCAATTACCCGAAAAGGGCCTGACCACCTTGATTTTAATTTGCCCAAGAACAACCGTAATCTTGAGTTATTTAATAGTACATTGTCCCCATTTTTGAAGTTACGTTCTATGATGTTCTGGCCGTGAATCCGCTTCATCCGTTCTTTGTATAGTCTTGTGCTCTCGAAGGCCAGATACCGAAATTCTTCCAACTCGTGCAACCCGGTCGTTCTTGATTTCCCCGCTTCATCCCAGCTGAGATTTAATTGTTTCAGTGCCCACCATGCTTTGTGCTCTAGTTACACAGGTAGATGACAAGCTTTCCTAAACACTAATTTGTATGGTGACATGCCGATTGATGTCTTGAATGCTGTCCTATATGCCCATAATGCATCATCGAGCTTCCTGGACCAGTCGGTCCTCATGGCGTTCACTGTTTTTGTTAATACACTCTTTATCTCCCTGTTGAAGACCTCAACTTTCCCACTGGTCTACGGGTGATATGGAGTAGCAACCCGGTGTTTCACATCATATTTGGCCAACAATTTCTCGAATGCCCGGTTGCAAAAGTGTGTACCCCCATCACTGATGATTGCCCTTGGAGTCCCGAAACGGGTGAAAACTATTCGTCTTCAGAAATCCCACCACCACCTTAGCATCATTGGTAGGTAATGCAACAGCTTCCACCTATTTGGACACATAGTCTACCGCAACAAGTATATACTTATTGTCGTACGAGCTGACAAAGGGCCCCATGAAGTCTATTCCCCAGACGTCAAACACTTCCACTTGTTGAATTGGGTTCATTGGCATCTCATGACGCCGGGAGATGTTCCCGGTGCATTGACATTCGTTGCAACCTTTCACCCACAAGTGTGCATCTTTAAACACCGTTGGCCAATAGAAACCGACCTCAAGTATATTGGTGGCTGTTCGCACTCCTCCAAAGTGACCACCATATGCGGAAGCATGACAAGCCTACAAAACATAAGATTGTTCGATCTCGGGGATGCATCTACGGATCATGTTATCGAGACATATCCTAACCAAATAGGGTTCATCCCAATAATAAAGCTAGCTTTCACGAAAAAATCTTTTCCTCTTGATCGATGATAGGTCGTGAGGAACAATATTGCTGGCCAGGTAATTAGCATAATCTGCATACCATGGCGCTTCAAGGAGAGTGGTGGTGAGCAGCTGCTCATCTGGAAAGGTTTCCAGAATTTCTCCACTCTCTTTGACAATTTCAGCTCCTTCACGTCGTGACTAATGATCAGCTACTTGATTTTGGGTGCCCTTTATATCACGTATTTCAAGGTCGAACTCTTGTAGAAGCAGCACCTAACAAATTAGGAGCGGCTTAGAGTCCTTTTTATCAATTAAGTACCTTAAAGCTGCATGGTCAGTGTATACAATTACCTTGGATCCTATGAGATAGGACCTGAACTTGTCGAACGCGAACACTACCGCCATCATCTCCTTTTCCGTCACTGTGTAGTTCAGCTGTGCTCCACTCAATGTTCTACTAGCATAGTAGATTGGATGCATCAGCTTGTTTTTCCTTTGGCCAAGCACCGCCCCCACTGCATAATCACTTGCATCGCACATTAGCTCAAACGGTTGCTCCCAGTCGGGGGCAATGATGATGGATGCTCTGACCAACCTCTTCTTCAGCTCCTCAAAAACAATCTTGCATTCATTAGAAAAAACAAAGGGGTGATCTTTTTCAAGTAACTTAAAGAGAGGGTTTGAGATTTTGGAGAAGTCTTTAATGAACCTCCGGTAAAAACCGGCATGTCCAAGAAAGCTTCTAATGGCCTTGACGGATGTTGGTGGAGGTAACTTTGCAATGACATCTACTTTAGCTCGGTCTACCTCAATACCTTTGCTCGAAACTCGGTGCCCCAATACTATACCTTCTTGTACCATAAAATGGCACTTCTCCCAATTTTGCACTAAGTTTGTCTCCATGCACCATTTTAGCACTCTTGTCAAATTGATAAGGCATTCATCGAATGAATTCCCTACCACTGAGAAATCATCCATGAACACCTCCATAATGTCTTCCACCATGTCAGTGAATATAGCCATCATGCACCTTTGGAATATGGCAGGTGCATTGCATAGTCCGTATGGCATCCTCCTAAAGGCAAAAATGCCATATGGGCATGTGAAGGAGGTCTTCTCTCTATCCTCGGGGGATATGGAGATTTGATTGTACCCCGAGTACCCATCCAGGAAGCAAAAGTGTGACCTCCCTGCCAACCTGTCAAGCATCTGATTAATGAAGGGAAGTGGGAAGTGGTCCTTGTGGGTGGCTAGATTCAGCTTCCTATAGTCCATGCATATCCTCCACCCGGTGACGGTTCTTGTTGAGATCAATTCGTTATTCTCATTTTTCACCACCGTCATGCCACATTTCTTTGGCACACATTGAACTGGGCTAACCCAGCTACTATCAGAGATTGGGAAAATAATTCCCGCGTCTAGCCACTTTATTATCTCTTTCTTCACCACTTCATTCATGTTTGGGTTCAGCCTTCTTTGATGTTCCGTAGAAGGTTTGTGCCCCTCTTCCAGGAGAATCTTATGCATGCAGTATGCGGGGTTGATCCCCTTTATGTCTGCCATGGTCCACCCAATGGCAGTCTTGCATTCTTTCAGTACCTGTATAAGCTTTTGAGCCTGCACATCTAACAAACTAGAAGAGATAATAACAGGTAAAGTGGAGTTAGGACCTAGAAATTCATACCTGAGATGAGATGGTAGTGGTTTGAGCTCCAGCTTTGGTAGCTCTTATATGGATGGCTTTGCAGGAGGGGTCTCTCTTTTCTCTAGATGTAGAGGCTTGAATTCCAGCTCTCTCTCCTAAAACCCCTTGCCTTCCAGAGATAGCACCCATTCTGCTAGACTTTCACCATTTACCTCTTCTAAGTTCATTAGGCATGCTTGAAGTGGATCTTCAGTGGTCAATTCTAAATCGTCTGTCTCCACGATCACATCAACCGCATCAATAAGAGAGCAATTCGCAAACTCACTAGGGCGCCTCATGGATTTTTGCACATTGAATATGATCACCTCATCATTCAACCTCATCTTGAGTTCCCCGGTCTCACAATCAATCAATGCTCTCCCGGTGGATAGATATGGCCTTCCTAAAATTATAGGAATTTCCTCGTCCACCTTGCAGTCAAGAATCACAAAATCGACGGGAAACACAAATTTCCTCACCTGGATGAGCACATCATCTAATATACCAAATAGACGCTTAACCGTCTTTTCAGCAAGTTGCAATAACATGGAAGTAGGCCTGGCTCTCCCGATGCCCAGCCTCTTATAAATCACCAAGGGCATAAGATTTATGCTTGCCCCCAAATCACACAATGCCTTTGCAAAGGCAAAGTTTCCTATAGTGCATGGAATGGTGAAGCTACATGTGTCAGATAACTTCTCAGCAATAGGTCTATGCAAGTCTGAGTAACAGTCACGGTGGCCAAGTCTTGGAAATCAAATTTCCGCGACATCAAGTCTTTCATCATCTTAGCATACCCATGCATTTATTTCAAAACTTCAATTAAAGGAATGTTCACCTGGATTTGCTTGAGCATATCAAAGAACTTTTTGTATTTCTCTTCTTTCTAGTGCTTGGCCAACCTTTGGGGGAATGGTGGTGGAGGCCTCTTCTTCCCAATCACTTGGGATTTTTCTTTTTCTATCACTCTCTCTTCAACCTGCTGTTCTACCTGTTCAGCTACTTTCTCCGTTCCCTGCTGCATATCTTTATTTTCAGCTACTAGATGGACTGTAACTTCTGTCAACCCGGTGGACTCATCTAGTTCAATGGGCACTGGAGTTAGTGTCTCAGCCTGTGCATTGCTTCTCTCTCTTTCCTGCTCAGCATCAAGATCTCTACCACTTCTCAGATTAACTGCCAGCAGCTGCTTTGGGATTTGATCTTTTGGGTTTGTTTGTGTATCTGCAGGAAATGTCCCTTGAGGTCGATTGTTAAGTGACATAGCAATCTGGCCTATCTGCACTTCCATATTCTTGATAGCTATGTCATGTGCATCCATCCTTTCATTAGTGTTGGCATTTGACCCAATTACCTGGTGCATCATAGCTTCCAACCTTGCGAACCCATCGTCATGTCTACCCCCATGCTGCTGGTTGTTGAAATTCTGAGGTCTAGGATATAGAGCCATATTGTTTGGTGACCTCATACCTGTTTCATTATACTATAGTTGAGGAGGCTTGTACTGCTGTGGAGCCTGCTGACCCCAACTCTGGTTACCCTGTTACTGCCCTCCATAATTTGCTACATAGTTCATATCTTCATGCTGGTGATGATGTCCTTGGTCTGCAGCCCATGGATTACCTATGGGTTGGCTAATGCAAGATGTGCATAAACCACCATTGGTAGTATCTACAATGTGAACGTGCTGCTTGACCCCAGATTCTTCCACCTTCTTCGTTAGAATGCTCATTTGTGTCAATAAGGTTTCCATGTTCTCCTCCATAGTGATGGATAGATTCAGGGGTACAGAGTGTACCACTGGAGTGATAGGAGCATTCCTGGTCGTCCACCCAGAGTTTTGAGCCATCTTATCAAGCAAATTTTGGCCTTCTCTCCAAGTCTTGATGAAACTTGTTGTGGAATTTCTTGACTAACTCATCCCATGTTGCAATAGAGTTTATTTGGAGTGAGTTTAGCCATACCTGCGCAGCCCCTGTAACTGAGAACGGAAATAGTAATAATCTGATGGCTTCCGGTGTCACGTTTGCTTTCCATTGTGTCTTGCATATTGAGAGAAAGTTCTTCGGGTGCTGTTGTGGATCTTCAAACCATGAGACCCAGAGAATAATCCCTTGTTTTGCAACAAGTATAGCATGTTATTAGTATTCTGGAAAGACTCAGCTTGAATCGCTGGCACAACGATGGCAGTTGCCAAATTATCCGTTGTGGGTTGTGCCCAGTCAAATAGTGCACCTTCATGCAGCTCCTACGCCTTTTGCATGTTCAACCCAGCTTGCGGGTTTGGATCGTTCACGTCTCCCTTGTCGAAATCTAGTTTGATTGGTTGATGAGATTTCAGAATTTGTTTGATTACCCTGTTACGTGCCCAAAAAGTTTGCTCGGGGTCTGAGAGTCCTTCAATTAGTTCTCATGTCCATGAAGATTTTCTAGGCATGCACCTGAGTACCCAATTCACCAACCGTCAAAAATTTCAATGTAAAGTGTAGGAAGAACCTGACTACACAAGAATCATGTAGTTCTGTCAATGGCAATTGATAATTCTATTAATTCCCCGGCAACGACGCCAAAATTGATTCACGTCCAAGCAACGGTCGTTGTCAATATAACCTGGTCAAATAAGTCCAGAATCGATCCCACATGGAATTAACCTACCAACTACAACTTTCACGACCCAAGAACACTTCTGAAGCAAGTTCCCAAACTTTGAGTATATTTTTGTAAAGGTTTTCTAACAACTAACTTTTGCAAGAATTAAATACTAAAAAGAAAAAATTGAATGTTAAGTAAACAATATGGAGAAGGCCTAAGGTATTGATTTCCCCTATTGAAGGAATCCCTTCTGTTTATGCTCATACAAATAGTTAATATATTCTATCAATCATGAACGCTATTTTTACCTTAATTCTCTCCCAAGCAACTACAATAATTTACTAGTGGACTCTCCCGAGCTACCCTAGCTAGCTGTAATTTTAATAGTTCACTTAAGATTGTACCCAAGACTTCGTTATTCCTAATCCCGTCTTTACGCCTAAAGTTATAGATTCCTTAAATAACCTAGGTGTTATGTTCTTCAACAATATACCTAAATATGCACTCTTTTCCAAGTTATGCACACTAAAAAGGCACAGCTAATCGGGAGCTCTACCAATTAACTACAACAATAACGAAGTTGAACAAATAGAAATCTAGCTAATAATTTGTAATCACATAAATGAGAAGTTCATCACCCAATAGGTTTCATCAAAACCATAGATAAGAAATTAGCTACTCATGATCAATGAAACAAGAATAATAATTGATTTCATAATCAAAGAATTAATATAAAAGAAAGAAATAAGTTGAGAGAGTTCTCTCTTAGTTATAACCTTGCAAAAGTAGGTAATAACACAATGCTTGCCTCTCTTGGGCGAAATCTAGGTTTATATAGAGGGTTTAGGTCTTAAAATTGAGTTTTTACAAAATTATCCTTAAAATTTGCGGCATCTTCCGCGGTTCGTTCGCGGTCGCGAGCGAACCGCGAACGGAGAATGCCTCTGAATCTCCAAATGTTCCGCGAGCATGTTTTTCCGCGGTTCATTCGCGGTCGCGAGTGAACCGCGAATGAACAGTATTCCGGAATCTCATTTCAATTTTTTCATGCCAACTTCACTTTAACTCTACACTTGCCTTTTCATCATCTTATGACTCCAAAAAAGCTCCTTTAGTCTCCAATGGATCATGTGTACCTATAACACACTAATAAACACTAATAAAAGTATTTTCTCATCATCAACAATATCAATTCAATAATAAAGTGTGATTATTTAGGGCATAATTATAGTCAAATTCACCTATTATCATGCAACATATAATCATGATCGGTCTTTGATATCCGAGTCACCTGGCCTAGACGGACCCAACCCCTGTGTTGAGTCCCCTAAGTCAGATATGATGCAAATAAATGTCCTAAATCTAGGCTCAATATCCTGATTATTCATGGTACTAGACTGTGTACCCGAGTGGACAACTCGGATCGAGGAGGGGGCTACGTACCGAGGACCCGCGGTGTCGTCCGACTTTGTAACTTTTCCGGCCTCTATTTTCATATTGGGTGTTGATTTAACAAAAAGGGGAGTCTCAACCAGTAAGCACATCCCCGGAGGTAAGAAGAGAAGGATTTTCGGCACAATTTATATTTTCAATTCACGTAATATCAAAGCGGTAAACATGTAGCACATTGATCAAGGCATAAAATGAAACTGGATAATATGAAAAACAACAATTTTAATCGAGCTCGAATTCCTAAATCCTGAACCGAAGTTCTGGGTTGCTTATCCCCAGCAGAGTCGCCAGAGCTGTCACACCTCCCCTTTTTACTACTTTTTAGATAAGTATACCCCGCTATTTACTAATACACCCCAAGAAGGGATATAATAATAACAATAGGGAAGGATTTTTTCCACTTTAAGGACAATCGAAACGGGATGTATTTAAATTTAAGAGTCGCGACTTGGGAAGATAATGGTTTCCTAAGTCACCGGTTTAATCCCGAATTCGAGGAAATTATGACTCTATTTTAACAGTCCGCGAAACTAGATATCAGGATAACGAATTCTGATAACCCGGGAGAAGGTGTTTGCCACTCCCGAATTCCGTGGTTCTAGCACGGTCGCTCAACTAGTGTATTTGTCTTATTTGATTTCTTTATATGATTCAATTTTACAAGTGTTTTTAATGTCCCTCTTTGTTATTTAAAAGACTTGCGACGTCACAAAAATGCATTTTGAGTAACACCGCGATCAGTACGCCTGTGACTTTAGTGCATTTCAGCTTCGCCGTGATTTGAGATTTGAGTCACATAAATGTGCACTCGTATTAGGAATGTATATTTATTACAAATCGTGCCCTACGATGTCAACGTCTTGTTAATTTGGGATAGACCGTGGAATTTGCTAAACGGTTTTTCCAATTTCTAATATTTTTCATAAGAAGTTATGGAGGGCCCCGCGATTATGCTTTTGTGATTTAGCGAGATTCATCTCCTTTTTTTTAAGGTTTTCCTAAGTTTTCTATATTTTCTATTTATGTTCTCTCCTCAAGATATATATATATATATATATAATGTTTCAGATTTTATGTCATTATTTGTATTATCCTTTAATGGGATTTATGCCCCTTTTTATATGTGCTATTGGGCCTGAAATCCAGGCATCCTCATATTATTGTGCCCAAGTGCAGCTGGTTAATCGTGGTTCCAGCTATCATTCTATTTCTAGCCCAGGGCATTAATGGCAGGTTAATTATATTTGGGCCTGTATTCGCAGTGAGGCCCAAGTCACTAGAGTCTAAAACGGAATTGAAACAAATCAACATTTAAACCACGATAATATGAACAAAAATGTTTAACAATTAACTACTTGTGAATAATGGAATACAAATACATCTGATCCTTACTATTTTTGATTTTTGGTATTATCAATTAACTAAGATGTCAACATTAGTTTGTTTGACTCGTTACTATTTAATTACCAGATTAACAGAATAAGAATCAATGAACTATTTTATCAATTGAGACATAATTTACATAATATTATTGCTCTCATTAAATTGAAAATAGATATTCTTAGTCATGCTTGAATTATTACTGTTATTATAACACATTCAGGTCACCATGTTATAACAAACTGATACAACTTCCACAACTAAACTTGATTCAGCAGTGATATAGTAATTACAATTTCAAATCCTAATACTCACGCTTATCAACTTAATTAATGTTGATTCTGAATTTGACTGATGAAAAATGTCTAAGTATAGTATCACATGTCCAATTTCATAATAATTATAAATCTAAGTATATTAGTTGTGTTTTAGCCGATTTTAGTCTTTAATTGGGTGATAGACCATATCTAACTACTGATTTATATCTAACTACAATATTAACTACCATACTCTAATCTAGTTCGAACTTATATAGATGTTAGTTATTACAATCATTCCTAATGAATTACAATGATTCCATGAATTATAATTATAATTAAAAGAAGAACAGAAATAAATTCATTGAAAATCCATTTAACATCATTCCTTCATCATAATTGCAATTACATCTTCAGGAAGTAGAAGTGTACATTGGTTCAAAAACAAGTCAATGAGTCTAGGGCTTTGGAGAAGAAGAATAGTCAGAAACTAATAGGAGCAATACAGCAACATCAACGAGACAAGGTGATTATAGTAAAGCAGCTAAAAAAATCCCAAATATAGAATCCAGCAAATCAACCTAGTAGAATCGAGGAATTCAACAAAGTCCAGATGAATTGAAGAAGAGTCGAACCCACAGAAATCCCAAACTTAACACCCAAGTTAATCAGCTTAGAACTATAATGTGGAATCCCTTTGAATTGTAACCTCTATTTCTCAAAGATTTTGAACCTTTTGAATGCAGAACCCAGAATTTGTAACCTCTATTTCTCAAAGATTTTGAATGTAGAACCCAGAATTTGTAACCCTTGAACCCCTTTTCCAAGCTTACTAACAGCCTATTTATAGAGGTATTTTTGGGGGGAATTGGGGGGGGGGGGAATTCAAATAAGTTAATTTCATTTCCCTCCCCTTATTCTTTTCAATTATTACAGTGTAGTCTATTAAGATTGTGTCGAAATGACTTAGAACCCCTGCTAGAAGGTTTTAGGCAATTATATAGGGTTCTTTTAGGTGTGTTTTACCTAATTACCCTCACTTTCTAAAGTTTGTTACAGAAATGCCTTCTTATTCTTCCCAGTTTTCCCTTTATTTTGTAATTAATCGCAGAAATACTAGGCACTAAAGTCACTTTTAGCCTTATAGGCTCTCTTTAATCATCAGGAATGCCATTTAGTATTCCTTTATACTCTTTGTTTTTATTCCATATTACCCGACCTACATAAGGACTGGCAGAACTAGGGCTGAGAGTTATTTAATAAGTAACCACTAATAAGAAACGTTTTAAGACTTAGCTAGTTTTAGACCCCAACCCTTTTACTATTAGCCACTTAGTTAACATAGCCACTTAATAAACAGACTTAACTTTCAGAAATAGCCACTTAATAGAAGTACAACTAAATAATCAGCATAGCCACTCAACAAACAGACTTAACTTTCAGAAGTAGCCACAAAATAGGTGTACAACTAATTAATCAGCATAGCCACTCAACAAAACAGACTTAACTTTCAGAAGTAACCACAAAACCTTTACACTCATGACCCAAATCACAAAAAGTATCCAAAGATTCAGAATGAACTCACATATGAATCAAGTTACAAATATAGCCAGTTTTATGTTATTTTGCACATATAGCCTTAATCATGAATAAATTTTCGATTAATCAGAACTCAGAGAAAAAGTTTGATAATGGTTGAATTCCAACTAACTAAAACTCAATTTTAGATGGAGCATGATGAACAAACACATAAAACAGACTTATTAACACATGATTCATGCGTGGTTAACATCAAAACCCTAAGAATACTTTAGCAGACTTAGGCATGCGTAAGGTTCGCACAAACAAAGATAGATTCTTATTCTTTAAACATACAGAAGAGACAAGTTCATAAACATATAATAGACATGCAAAGAAAACATTTTCAGAACATATAGCAAACAAGAATAGAAGCAGAGATGGTAAACTTAGCTTTTTTCAGGCTTTTTCCTTTTCTTTTCTTTTTTCTTTCTTTCTTTTCTTTTTTTCTTTCTTTCTTTTCATTTTTCAGAACTCTGAAGACGTTTGGTCGTCTGAGTTTTAAACTTTTCAGATGGGGCTTTTATTTTTATTTTTGGTGTATATGGGGGTGGGCTGGAGGCTTGGTATGGTATATTGGGGGGTGGGGTTAATTTTGGTACTCACTGGAGTAGGGTTCCGACGAGTATTTTTCTTATATTCGAGATGTTCAAGGGATATTCGAGGCTAACCACCAATATAGGGTGATAGATCAACTCAAAGTGGTTCAAGGGTGTTAATCTTGGGCCCTGGTTCATACTTAGTGAGGTCGCCGGCTAGGGTTCCGGCGACCGGAGTTTCAAGAATAAGGAATCTTTTGGTTTTTGTGGGGTTTTATGGTGGTTTGAAGGGTTGGTGTGTGAGGGATAGGGTGTTGGATGCTCGCCTGAGCCGGAGAAGATGGCTGTGGTAGGTTTGCCGACAAGTCTCCATGGGAGACCAGAAGAAGAGTTAAGAGGCGGCTAGGGTTTCTCTTAGGTTGTATATGTGTGTATGCAATGAGATTGAACGGGAGACTGGAGTATTTATATCCATCATTTCTCGTGGGTTCCCGGCCATCAGATTAATCAAGATCAATGGCCAAGACCATTTGCCTCTGAAACGGTATGGTTTGATTAAGCTTGAACGACTAGGATCCTTTTACATATGCAACGTCGTTTGGCTTTAACGAGACATTATCTCATCCGTTTGATCAATCGAATTGAATGGCCATGATTTATTACATACACGACGTCGTTTGATTTATGAAGTAACCGCCTCATCTGATCCGTTTGATTCAAATCATCAACGGTTGAGATTTGTTATACTGGTACAGCGTCGTTTGGTTGTGAGTCTGGGAAGACCAGGCTTGTCTTTGGGCCTGGTGTATTTTTGGGCTTGATACATGTATATATGTATTTCTTTATGTGCTTAGCCCAAGCTATATTGTATATTATATTTAGGCTTATCTTTTTTATTTATTTCTTGTATTTTCTTTTGTATTTTGTATTTTTTTGTATTGATTTTCAACTGTTATATTTCTTTTATTTCCTATTTTTCTTGATTTTTCCTTAATTTTCTAGTATTTTTGCCATTTTTCTTTTATTTTTCCGGTATTTTTGTATTTTCTTGATTTTTCTGAATTTTCACATTTTATGATATTTTCTAATTGATTTCTTTTGTAGTTTTAATTTCAATTTTATATTTTGAACAAAACACAAGTATTTTAATTAAATCACACAATTACACACCAAAAATAATTTTTGTATTCTTTTTATATATATTGGAATTTAATTGCTCAGGGCAAAAATCACGTGCTCACAATGTTCCCTTACTTATTTTGTGACTCAATAAAATAAGACAAAACCACATGAGCTTCAATGGTATCTTAATATATGATCAGTAGTACCCCAAAATAATCTAGCAAAATATCCTTCAATCTTTTTGAAAATGATTTTAGGTGGTATTAGAGCTTCCAATAGATGTAGGGGTTGGGACTATAGGACATGCTTTATCAACACAGCTCTACCACCCATGTTATGGAAGAATTTTTGTAAGCGATGCTGAAATTTATAGAAGAACGAAAATAATACCGTTAATTATCATACTTCAAATAAGAAATAGTCTTATTCTATTGGTTTTGTTGAATATTAAGCAGAAAAGATCATGAATTCAATTCTACTTCATTATTTAATTGCAGATGCTCTCTCAAATATTTGCAAAAAAAAAAGTGCTATTTGAGGTTTTAACATTTGACCTCTTAGAGCAAAATCAAGCACATAACCAACAAACCAAGAGATAATTTTTATCAAGTGGTGTCACCTTTTACTACTTATCCATTTTCTCACAATGTTAATACATATAATTAGTAAAAATTGACACCACTTCGCTAAGTGTGGATCCACCGTTACCAGGCGAAGGTAGGATTGCCGCAAAGGGGGTTAAAAAAAGTTAGAAATGATGTAGCTCGTGGGAATAGAACTAATGATCTTACAAAGGTTTTGAATCTCTTGATCACAACGCTATGCCTTTATGATGTGTTAAGGGGATATAAAACATACAAAATTTGCCTTTTCTACACAATATAATTTTTTGGTGAAGGGAGTTTGGGTGAACACCCATCTCCCCCTAAATCCGCCCGTGGATATTATCTTTGAGGAGGTTAGGGGAGAAATGGCCGGTCTACCTATTTTAACCTCATCCACAAGCAAAACATTTTTCCAACAATAAAAAGCGGAGATATCATACCAATTGGGATATAGGTTGGGGTTCATTTGTGGAGTCTTATTCAATATCAAGGAGATGGTATAACGAGTAGACTTTAGAAGGGCCTACAATAATTTCGAGTAAATTTTATTGATAGTCATTCAATTTTGTATTTGTTACCTAAAAAATAATTTTTTCCTTTTATTTTTACGTAAAAATCATTCAACTTTGTGTTCATTACTTAAAAGTCACTTATATTTCTTTTGTTATATAAAAATAATTTTAATTTTCTCTAGTTATCACAAAAGTCACCTTGGCGAGATTTTATGATATTTTTACTTGAAAAGTCTATTATGCTCTTGATATTGTATAAATTCTCATATTTATGTAATACATTCTATATTATGTAGTTATTTTATTCATAATTAAAATAAATTACTATTATTTTATTTATTATTTCCATAAATATATTTTAACAGTTATTATATCCTTACATTCATTTTCAAGATATATTGGTGGTGTTATTAAATTTATCAATAACTTAACTATGAACAAATTTCAAGAAAACATTCTTAACCATGCCCAAAGAAATATTTTAAATAAGAATTATAAAATCAAAGATGTTGGTCCAAGTTCAGTCAAAGTTTTGAGGATTGACAAAATAAACTGAGTCATGAACCTGGTCCATAATGTGAAACACAGTGTTGATATGCTTACACATGTGACATACGTGTGAAGAAGATAAGTCTCAAGGATCAACAACAATATCTTCTGAGTTGATCGAAAAGGTTGCACATGATAAAAAGTTGAAGTCTCCTTATGTGAAGAGAACTACATCCGGATAAAGGATAAGGATTGGTGTTTGAGTTGTTCTAGGACTCGAATTTGATGAAGGATCAGCAGTTCGAGTTAAATCAAACTCTGATTACTAACTCTATAAATAATAATGATTGTTACCTTTTACAGGTGATTGCAGATACGCAAAAGTTAAACTAAATTGAGATCAAAAGAGGTAGGCTATTTTGCAAGCAATTTGAGTGTGATTCAAGTATGCAAATCTGAAGCTACATGAACCAGGAGTGAAGAAAAAATTCAATTGTGTTTTTCTTTATTTCTAGTTCAATTGTATTAGGTATTTTATATTGTACCTTTCATCTTTATCTAGAAACAACTGTAACAGGTACTTTAAGTATTCAAGTTATAGTTAACTTGAAGGTGTCGCAACAGTTGAGGTTGTGTGCTACACTGGGATTAGAGTTTAATCCTTAGGTTTACAAGAGTTTGTAAATGCTATTTTTGGCTCAATGACTTTAGTGGAAGTTTAGGAAAATCCCACTAAGTAGTAGGTCGTCATTTTTTCACCTTTTTGAGCCAAATGTTTTCACGTTTAAATCTTTGTGTTCTTTATTTTATGCACTCTTAATTCCATAAACAATCATAGTAAGTACATCTATAAGAACCATGTTGGTGCAAAAATTAGGTACCACACAAATCACCCCTACTTCTTGTATGGTATTAACGTTTAGAATATCAATTGGTATTAGAGCAGGTTATCCTTAATGAGGCTAACACCATAGGATAATATCAATAATGAGTGCACCACCTGGGAACTGAGAAGGGCAATCCACTGCCATGCCTCCACTTTTCAATGGACTGTACCATTCTTGGTGGAAGAATAAAATTAGAGATCACATTATAGAGGAATATTATGAAACTTTGGGACATAGTCACTGATGTTCCCCTTGCAACCACTAAGAAGAATGCCGAAGGAATTGATGTGCCAAAAAATAAGGACTGATTGTACTGTTGAGGAACTGAGGAAATGGGAGAAAAATGCTAATGCCAAGAAGTGGCGTATATGTGGGCTAGGACTAGACGAGTACAGTAGGATCCATAGTTGTACAACTCTATGGAAATGAGACATTCTTCAAGTGGCTCATGAAGGAACACCTCAAGTGAAAAGATCAATAGGAACACTTCTGTATTCTCAATATGAAAATTTCACTATGAAGGAATGAGAAACTATCCAGGAGATGTATACTAAATTCATCACTTTGACAAATGAACTTGAATCTCTTGGAAGGACTATCCTTGAAGAATACAAGGTTGAGAAGATTCTGACAAGAGTTCTGCCAGTCACATGGGAAAGCAAGATCACTGTCATTCAGGAATCCAAGAACATTGCTACCCTCAGATTGGATGAACTAATTGAAAATTTAACTGCCTATGAAACGAGGAGACAAACCATGAAGATGGATACCCTCAAAAAGGAGAGGAGCTTAGCTCTTAGAATTGTTGAAGGTGCAGATTTGGAAGATCATAAAGTGGCTATGATCACTAGGGATTTCAAGAAGTGCCTGATGAGATGAAAGAGTTCTTCAAGAGGTACGAAATTCAACAAATCAAGAGCTCAAGAGAAACAGGCCAATGAGGGATGTTACAAGTGTGGTAAGATTGACCACATGATAAAAACTGCCCTCAATGGGAAATTGATTGGAAGAAAGAAAGAGCTGAATGAAGGAACAGGAAGAAGGAACTTGTTCAACCAAAGAGAAACAAAGGTTCAACCAAGGCTATGGTTGCTTCTTGGTAAGAAACATCAGATGAAGACATAGAAGACGAAGCTGAGGAGGAGCAAGAACTAACGGACATTGAAGAATCTAATGATGAACAAGAGGTATGTATTCTTCATCTCAAAGACAAGATTAAATTCTTGTCTAAAGAAAGGCTCGTTGAGCTATTAACAGACTTCATTGATGAATCTAAAATAATTAATAATGAGAAGGAAGTTCTGCCTAGAGAATGTGTGATTATAAAAGCAAAATGTAAAAGTCTAGAGTCTAGGGCAAATGAGAGTGATAATCAAAATACTGAGTTGAAGAACAAGGTTCTTGAACTTGACAACAATGTCCTAGAACTTGTCTGAAAATCTGAAACTGAACTTAGGAATAGGAAAAACGATAGTTGATCACACATGTCTCACTCTAGAAGAAAATTTGGGAAAAATGAAAGATGAATTATACAAGAAAGACGAATTCATCAAAGTCATAAAAGAAGATCTAGGAAAGGTAAAATATGAACTAGATAGAACTTGCAAGTGGAACAAAGCCTCTAATGCTCTCTCATGGTTGCAAGAGCATCACAACAGTAACAAAAGAGAACTTGGCTATGTGGCTCAAGCTCCTAAATGGGATCCAAAAAGCAAGTACCTCACTCTTCCAGAAGATAAAATCTGCACACACTGTGGTAAGACTAGCCATTACAAATATGAATGTAGTGCAAAAGAAATGTCCAGTCAAAAGAACAAATGTTTTGTTAAAGAAAAAAATAAGTTGCCACGATGGGTATGAAGGAATTTAATTCATCCTTATGTTAAATATACACGTATCCAAAATAGTTTGGTTTCCTAAGAATAACCCCTAATTTTCTTTTGCATGTCCAAGTGAAAGGGATGAGACAAATATGGTATATGGATAGTGGCTGCTCAAAACATATGACTGGGGACAAGGACCATTTCCTTTCACTTGAGGATTTAAAATAAGGTAATGTCTCCTTTTGGTAATGGTAAGAAAGGTGAGATCATTGGGGTTGGAAAAGTAGGCAAGATTGATTCTCATTCTATAGAGAATGTCTTCCTGATAGATGGCTTGAAATATAGCTTAATAAGTGTGTCTCAATTGTGTGACAGAGGTAACCTTGTGGCTTTTACTTCCACCAAATGCTTTGTGATTAACCTTACCATTTACAAGATTGTTTTGTAGGGAAAAAGAGTTAACAATATTTACATTGTATATCTGTTAACCTTTTATAAAATGAACTCACTTGCTTAAGTGTGTTAGTTAATGATCCCCTCTTATTGCACAAAAGTCTTAGTCATGCCAGTCTAAATCAGCTAAAAAATTAGTCTCCAAGGACTTGGTTGTAGGTTTACCTAATATCAAGTTCATGGAAGACAAAAGTTTGTGAGGTATGTTCAAGGGGAAAGCAGGTAAGGTCATCCTTCAAATCCAAGAAAATGGTAAGTACGTCCAAGACGTTAGAACTAGTTCATATGGATCTGTGTGGTCCAGTGAGTACCATGAGCAGATGTGGAAAGAAGTATGTAATGGTGCTAGTTGATTACTAGTCTAGATCATCTGGGTTTATTTCTAACTTCCAAAGATGAAGCATTTGACATGTTTTCTGCATTTGTTAGGAAGTCTCAGAAGCAATTAGGAAATCATCTTGCATCCATTAGGTCTGATCAGGGAACTGAGTTTGAAAACTCTAAGTTTGCTGAATTCTGTGATGAAAATGGCATAGATCACAACTTCTCTACCCCAGGACTGTACAACAAAATGGATTAGTTCAAAGGAAAAATAAAATCCTTGAGGATATGTCTAGAACAATGTTACTATCTAGCAAATTGCCTCACAGCTTCTGGGCAGAGGCTGTAAATACTGCATGTTACATCATAAATAGATGTATGACCAGACCTCTAGTAGAGAAGACTCCCTATGAGTTACTTAATAGGAGAAAACCAAACATATCCCATCTTAGGGCTTTTTGTTGCAAGGTCTATATGCAAAATAATGGAAAAGACTCCCCAGGAATGTTTGATCCCAAAAGTGACGTGGGATTATTTTTTGGATATTCTTCACATAGAAAAACTTAAAAAGTTTTTAATAAAAGAACTCTATGTGTAGAAGAAAGTCTACTTGTAGTATTTGATGAAGCTACCATTCTTTCTGAGAGGAAGGAACATGAAGATGAAGCCATTGGACTGGTCAAAGACTTGGCTGAAGCATCAGCTCAAGTCAAAGTGGCACCTGTAGAAGGAACATGTTCTTCCTTACAGGGCAACCTGACAAGGGGAAGAAATCAAAGAGGAATTAAGATAAACTCATTAAAGGAACTTGTTCCTCATCAAATTTCTGAAACATCCAACAGAATCCAGTTGATTGTAAAACCTCACAAGTATCAAAGTTCTCATCCCATTGAGAAAATTATAACTGATCTAACATCTGGACTCAAAACCAGATCACAATTAAAGAATCCGTGTGCTTTTGATTCTTTCTCATCTATCATTGAACCTAAAAATATTGTTCAGGCTTTGCAGGATGCAGATTGGGCGAATGCAATGATGGATGAGCTAAACCAATTTGAAAGAAGTCAAGTTTGGCACCTAGTTCCAAGACCCAACGATAGATCACCCATTGGCACTAAATGGGTATATAGGAACAAAATTGATGAAGATGGAAATGTCACAAGGAACAAGGCAAGGTTGGTAGACCAAGTTTACATCCAATAGGAAGGAATAAACTATGATGAGACATTTTCTCAAGTTGCAAGACTAGAGGCAATCAGGCTTCTCATAGCCTTTGCAGCATATATGGAATTCTCTATTCATCAAATGGATGTCAAAAGTGTCTTCCTGAATGGTTGCTTGAAGGAAGAAGTGTTTGGGAAACAACCTCTAGGGTTTAAATGAAAAGAATGTCCTGAACATGTGTACAAGCTAGACAAGGCTCTCTATGGACTCAAACAGGCACCAAGAGCATGGTTTGAAAGACTGTCAAAATTCCTACTGCAACATGGATACAAGAGAGGTAAAATAGATAGTACCCTATTCTTAAGGGAAAACGGTAAGGACATTCTTGTTGTACAAATTTATGTTGATGACATAATATTTGGGGCCACCACTGACAAGCTAAGCAAAGAGTTTGCAAAACTAATGAGAAGTGAATTGGAAATGAGCATGATGGGTGAGCTTAACTTCTTCTTAGAATTGCAGATCAAACAAAGTCAAAATAGAACCATGATTCACCAGCAGAAGTATACAAAAGAACTAATCATGAAGTTTAAAATGGAGGATTCTAAAGAAATAGATACACCTATTGCAACTTCCACTCATATAGATATTGATGAACCTGGTTCATCAGTTGATCAGAAGTTTTATAGGGGTATGATTGGTTCACTTTTGTATGTTACTACCAGTAGACCTGACATTATTTTCAGTGTAGGGCTATATACTCATTTTCAGGAAAATCAAAAAGAGTCTCACTTGACTTCTGTCAAGAGGAAATTAAGATATTTGAAAGGCACTAGTGAATTGTGTATTCGGTACCCTAAAGATAGTAATTTCAATCTAGTAGGATATGCTGATGTTGACTATACAGGTTTCCTAGTGGATAGAAAAAACACCTCAGGTATGGCACACTTCCTTGGCTCATGTCTTGTATCATGGGTTACCAAAAAGCAAAATTCAGTAGCCCTATCTACTGCTGAAGCTGAGTATGTGGCTGCAGCTTCTTGTTGTGCTCAACTACTGTGGATTAAACAACAATTAGTAGATTTTGGAATAGAAGTGGGATGCATACTAATATTTTGTGATAACACTACTCCTATAAGTATGACAAAGAACCATGTTCATCATAAAAGGACCAAGCACATAGATGTTAGATACCACTTCTTAAGAGATAATTATGACAAATGATTAATCTCAATAGAATTCTGTGCTACTAATAAACGAATAGCTGACATCTTCACCAAAGCACTGAATAGGGAAAACTTTGAAAGGAACATGTTGAAATTAGGGATGATTAAGATCACCTAAAAGGAACTAGTTCAGAATGCAATGAAGAAAAGGAAAAATGAAAAAAATGAAAAAAAAACACATTTTTGGTTAGAAGTTCTGACTTTATGTAAATATCTAGATCAAGTCTTACTCAGTCTCATACTCTAATCAGTATACTCCTGTGACGTGTGTTTATATTAATTTATTGATATTTTACAATGTTCTTTTCTATTATGATAGATGAGGCATAATCAAGAGAAGTTCTACTTGAAGAACATGGTTCATCAGTATATGCTCATGAAAAATGGCCAGGTATATTTCTATACTTTGCACAATTAGAAAAATAAATATTGCAATTATGAGCAGAAGTCCTATACTAACCAAACTCCTAATGATATAACCATTGAGCATTGAACCAGTTTTATTATCTTAGAATTCTAAATAAAACGTGATTGTTTCATAAAAACTAGTGTCGATTAATTATCACTTAAAGACCGGAGTTTAATGGGATAAGATTCCTAATTGACCACTACAAAAAGACTTACATTACTGTACCTAATCATACTCTACTTTAAATACACTCCACATACTCCTATTATTCTATAATTGTCATTAAGTGAGGGAGAATCGAAGAGGAAGGGAAAGAAAAAGAAAGGTGAAATTTTTGAAATTTGTAGACGAATTGAGGAGAGTGGCGACAAGCCAGGGGGAAGTGAATGTAGGGAGGTTGCTGAAGGTCTTTTGCACCTGAGTGAACAACAAGATGCACCTAGTTCATCCGTGGAAGAAAATTTAACTGACATTCTGAAGAAAGTTGGAGCAAGATATGATCCTAAGAAGCGCAAAGCTTCTTCTCAAAAGGCTCCAACTGTCTCTAAGCCAACAAAGAAGAGCAAGGTGTCATTTCCTAAGTCTATTGTCCCTTCAGAACCAAAGGTGAGAGCTAGTAGAAGCATGGTAAGGCAAAGTGAGGTTGAGTTGCAAAAAGCCCTAAAGGCAAGAAAGAAAAAAAAGAAGGAAAAGGGAAAATCTATAGTTGTGGAAAGTTCTGTGGCTGCAGAACAAGAGAGGGAGGAGATGGAACTGATCCATTAAGAAAGAGGTACAACTGAGAAGGTTCCCATTCCTACACCAAAGAAATAAAAGACTTCTACAAGGAATTCTTCAAAATCTATATCTGTTGAACCCTACCTAGCAAAAAGAACCAGGTCTGCAGTCAAAGGAAAACAAGTGAAAGTTCCTAAAGAAGAAGAAGCATGGAGTGGAAAAGAAGAAGAAGAGGAATCTGAAAAGGAACATGACATATTTGTCCTCTTTGGCAGGAGAAAGATCTTAAAAGAAAGAATTCTAAAAGACCTGGTGGAGCCATGCATGAAGATATTGGTTGATGCTCTGAATGCATAGGGGTGGAAGGACATGGTTCTTCAACTGGATGGTAGGCTGGCAAGAAAACAGCTGATAGAGTTTATCGCAAATGCCACAATGGTGAATGGGGTTGTTACCAGCTTGGTGAGGGGAGTAAAGGTGCAGTTTGATGCACCTCAATTGGGCAGAATTCTAGACATACTGTGTGAGGGCTATGATGACTATACTAGAGAAAGGTGGCCTTGTCTAGATTCCCTCCCTTCTGCTCTCCAAATCAACAGAAATTTCTACGATACCAAGTTTGCTGAAGTAGTGCCTGAGGTTAGGTTTGTGCAAAAGAGTGAGATGAAGCGTGGGCACAAGGTGATTTTTGAGTTTGTGAACAAATTTTTGTTGCCCAGACAAGAGAGAAGGCACACTGCAAATTATATGGACCTGGTCCATTTGGAATGTCTTGTGAGAGGAAAGCAGATTAACCGACCTGACGCTACTGGATAGAGTCATCAATGCCTCCAAGGCCCATGCACCACCTTCTGGGTTAATACTGACAATTGTCTTGGCCAAGATAGATGTTCCATTGAAAAAGTGGGAGATGGCCTCCAGCAAAGAGCACTTTGGAATCAAAACTTTGCAGGCTTGTGACTATCTACTAAGTGTAACCCTAGTTGAATCTTGTTCATCCTTTAATACTCCTGTGAACAATAAAGTTAGGGCACTGGTTCTAAAGTGTGGAACAAAAGATGCAGAAATTGCTAAGCTCCACGCTTGCATTGCTGAACTAGAATCTGAAAGAAATGGCCTCAAAGATGAGCTAGAAAAGGAAAAAACAAAATAGTGAAGGGATGCTCCAAACAATGCTCAATCTTCTTCAATTTCAACCCTCTGGTTCCTCCAAGCCATAGAACCAGTTTAGAAACCCCCTCAATGACCCAGATTCGGGATTTTCTATGTTTTTTTGCTCATGGTTGGATGTTTGTTTTTCTTTTTTTGGTCTATTTTGTAGAAACATTTCCTAATAAATTAAAATGTGCTTTATTTTCTCTTGTTCTTTGAAACTTCTGATCTTAATAGTTAAATTTTTTTGAAGCTGATTATCAAGGATCAGCAACAATATCTTCTAAGTTGATCGAAAAGGTTGGATATGATAAGGAGTTGATGTCTCCTTATGTGAAGAGAACTACATCCGGATCAAGGATAAGCATTGGAGTTTGAGTCGTTATAGGAATCGAATTTTTTTAAGGATTAGCAATTCGAGTTTTAATCAAACTATGATTACTAACTCTATAAATAATAATGATTGTTCTCTTTTTTATAGGTGATTGCACATATATAGAAGTTAAACTAAATTGAGAGCAAATGATGTGACAACCCGGCCCGTCATCACGTGAGTTACCACCATGTTTTTCCTTTATTGTGTTGGTTTATGTTTTAATATCGGTATTAGAGTTGATCGGGTGTAATTAAATTGGGTTTGGTTTGAAATAAGGCATATAGCCTCTTAGAAGGAAGTTTGTTTTAGAAAAGTTAACCGGAAGTTGACTATGTGGTTAAAGGGATCAACTGTGAATTCCGGTGGTTCGGTTAGCTTCGGGGATTATTGTGACTTAGGAGTATGACCGAAATCGAATTTGGAGGTCCAGTGTAGAAATAGGATTGAATTGGCGAAGTTGGAATTTTTGTTAATTCCGGTTGATAGGTGAGATTTTGATCCTAGAGTCAGAATGGATTTTCGAGAGTTGCAGTAGCTTCGTTAGGTGATTTTGTATATGTCTGCAAAATTTCATGACATTCGGATGTTGTTTGGTCGGGTTTTTGATCGAATGTGAGATTTGGAAGTTTTAGTTAAACTTAGGCTTGAATCCATCGTAATTTGATGATTTTTGTATTAATGGACGTTTTTTTTTATGATTGGAACAAGTTTGTATGATGTTTTGGGGTAGGTTGGTGCTTTTGGTTGAGGTCCCAGGGGGCCTCGGGGTGATTTCGGGCGTTCAGACGGATCCTTTTTGGTTTGGAAAGAGATCAGATTTTTTTGTTGTTGGTATTGCAGACATTTGTGCATCGCGTTCGCGTGGTGAGGGACGCGAACGCATGGGGCATTTTTGGGAGCCTGGGATTTTGCCTTCGCATTTGTGAAGGAGATGTCACGATCGCGTAGTTGTGGAACCTGGTGCTTCGCATTCGTATTTGGTGTTCCGCGTTCGCGAATGAGGATTTGGAGTTAGTGAAATTTTGTTATACGCGTTCGCGTGGGTTTGTGTGACGTTCGCGTTGAGTCAGGCTGTTGCGCATCGCGTTCGCGATAATTTGGACGCGTTCGCATAGTGGAAGGATTTTGAGTAATTCTTTCGCGTAGATGAGGGTCGCGTTCGCGTAAGGAGTTTTTGAATTTTAAAATATTTGTCTTCGTGTTCACGTGGCTATGGCCGCAAACGCGATGAAGAAACTGCTGGGCAGACAGAAGGGTTTTATAACATTTCCTCTGCGAGCTATTTCACCATTATTGAGCATATTTTGAAGCATTTGACGAGAGAAGTTAGGGCTTGGTTTTTGGTATTGTATAATTGGAATTTGAATAGGCTATTGGACTCCGATTTTGATAAATTATATATGTACAGACTCGTGACGAGAGGTGGATTCCTAAAATGTGAATTTCATAATTTTTTGAGAAGTGGGCCAAGGGCTCGGATTTTTCTAACTTCGTATTTTTGGGTGTGTTTCAAGTTCTTTCGATTGGGCTATGTTTTGTTAGCCTATTTTAATGTATTCCTTGTGGTTTTGGTTAGATTTGGCACCCGAGGAGGTTAATTCAAGAGGAAAAGGCTTAGCGGACGTGTCTCGTAGCCGGTTCGAGGTGAGTAATAGATGTGGATTATGACTTGAGGGTTTGAAACCCCGGTATATCACACTGTGATGCTATATTGAGGTGAGACACGTACTCTACAGTTAGTGCGGGGTCGATTTTTATTTGGGACTATGGCTTAGTCCGCCCGAGTGATGTTGTGCTATGTTGTTGGCTATAAATTAGCTGGTAAACCTCCTACGTCAATGGTTATGGATATATTTGGCTGCGTGTCAGTTATTTTGGATCCCGTACGGATTATTATCACCGTTTCTATGATTTATAACATATTTTCATCATATCACTCCTGAGCTAAACACTGTCTAGAAATGACTGGCAATTTCTAAGGTTTTGAACACATAAAATTATAATTACTAATAAACGAAACTAAAAATGATAAGTTTAATTGTGCCTATGTAGCTTTCATGCATATAGCTAGACTGATAATGGATCGGGTTGTACGCTGCAGCGTATGTTACTATGATATTACGCTTGAGCTGTAGGAGCCCCTCCAGAGTCTGAACCCCCACAGTGAGCACGGGTACCCAAATGGATCGGGCTGCGCATTGCAGCGGTCATGTGCATTTGCATTGTATTCATGCATTGATACTTATATACTCTATCTGTTAATACTTGTTGGTATTACACTGTTAAATGTGTAGAAGTACTATTGTAGCTTTACTTTGTCGTATATTGGGATTTCTTACCTTCAATGTTATTATACATGTCTCGATCCCTTGTTACGTTGAAATATGGCATCGTCATTTTTATACTACTTATATTATCATCTTAAAGTATTCTTCTTTGTCCCTTTCTATCTCTTCCAACCCTATCGAAATCAATATTATCATTAAAATCATCGGTTGGGTTTTCTTGATATTCAATGGCAGCGGGTATATTTCTCCTAGCTTGTGGTCTTGCATAATTTCCCCTCCTAAGTTCAGCTATTGTAATATTTTTCTCAGCACTGATGTCCCTCATCTCTTGGAATTGAAAATTCCACCTTTCAAATTGTAGATGCATAGCTTTCAAGGTGAAATCATTCCTTCCTTTAATTTCGGCTTCTTGAAGAATTCTTTGTTCATCATCACTACCAGTATGAGACATCTTGAACAAAGAAATATATATCTCTCACTTTTGTTGTTCCCTTTTTCACTCAATGCAACCCTTGGTCGTTAATCTTTAGATCTGTTAATAAACCTTACTAGCCGCAACACTTTAGTGATAAGAATTTAGAGTTAGAAAAAGAAAAGGCAAGTGGAAGACCAAACCTAGAAAGAATAGGAATTGGTTAGTTGGAAAAAAAAGGAAAGAATTTAAGAAATACAAACCCACAAGAATAAGGAAAGAAGTTTCCTTAATTTTCAAGAACTAGGACCCCTCTTCTTGTTTCCTTTCTTGACTTCGAAACCAAATAGTACTTGAATTATGAAAGTAATACTGAACAAGAACACTTTTTTGTAGGCTGAAATTCATTTTTTCTTTCAAGAACCTCCCAAGATTATCAAGATTGAAATCTTGATTAGCCTAAACTCTAATACCACTTGATAAATTACCATTGCGATTCAATAATTACTAAAGAAAAACAAGAAACGCGCGGAAGCTAAAAGAAAATAAAGAAACGAATAAAAAACAAAAAAATTAAAGATAGATTGACTTCAACAAACAATTTCTTGAATTCAAGAAGTCTATTCTTGAAGTTGAATCCTAACAACAACAATTAGCTAACAAAGAACTAATCGCCTTTGGTAGAGAATTAAAAACAAGAAATGGATTGTGAAACCCAGCCCTTTAGAATAACAAGAACAACAATAAGCCTAAACTTATCACGTTTCTTGAATACCTAGAAGTGATCTAAGATTTCGAAATGGGTTTAATCTTACCACCTTAAGTTGAGTCTTGAAGGTTGAAGAATAAATCCAAGAGTAGCCACACAAGAGTGCAAGAAATATCTCACAAGTTTTATTGATAATAATCTAAATAATCTACCTAAAAACAAATAAGATACCTCTTTATATAGAGGGGACCACGAAATTGTACTTAACAATAGGGTAATAAAGTCCTAAACTACATTGGACAACAAGTCCAACTAACATAGGAAAAGGTAAAACTTTAGGAAACCAAATCCAAGTCAATCTTGGAAAGTAATTCTACCAATCTTAGGAAATGGAAACTATTAACCTTAACTAACTAGGAAAGCAATAAATATGTCCTAACAAGCTAGGAAATTTGAGGTGCCTAATTTAGTTGCCTTTATGGCTGGTGCTTGGACCCCAATCAACCTCCTCTTGGACTTGGACTTGGACCACGAAAAGAGTGTAGCACTTAGCTAAATTCTCTACATAATTTTATAGATCTTGTTCCACCATTAGCGCCTTCTTGATCTCCGATTGAAGCTCAATAACCTTGTCTTGCTTCTCCTTAGCTTGAGACCTCGTGAATGGCCTTCTTGGTGCTTTTATAGCTTTATACTTGTCCATGAAGCTATAAATCCCTCCTATATTTCATGTTATTTGATTTTCCGCGTACTTCAGACTATGTGGTATTACCGTATTATTATGCTATTCTGGTAGAGGCTCTAGACTCATGACCCCAAATCTGTCTGAGGTTGCTCTTTATTATTGATATTCAGGCTATTTTATATCTGTCAACTATATTTTGGTTTCTTCGTTGTTAAAAATTTCAATATAATATTTTGAGCTCTATGCTCGGGTTGAGAGTATAATTGGTCGGGCTTGCCTGGCAGTTGTGTTGGGCGCTATCACGATCGGGTTTTGGGGTCGTGACAAGTTGGTATTAGAGCCTAGGTTACTAGGCCTCATGAGTCTTGAGCCGATTAGTAGAGTCTCGTAGATTGATACTGAGATGCCTGTATTTATCCTCGAGAGGCTGCAGAACCTTTAGGAAACACTTCATATTCTTGCACTCTTGTCGTGGGGCTTTGTCATTCCGAGAACTAAACTTATGTATTCTATTCTCTCGTAGATGGTGAGAACTCGTGCTACTGGACATGGAAGACGACCATCATTGCCACCTACTAAAGGCCTTGGACGCGGGCGTGGTCGTGGTCGAGGTGGAGCAGTAGGGGCAGTACCAGTTGACCCACCAGTTGCCCTTATTCATGATCAGCCCCCAGCTATTGATGCTCCAGCAGCACTCATTCAGGCACCGGCAGTGCCTATTGTGATTCCTGGTCTTCAGGAGGCATTAGCCCAAATCTTATCTGTCTGCACTAGTCTGGCTCAGGCAATTTCAGCTACCACTGCCGCAACTACTTCACAGACAGGGGGCGGTCATCAGACCCCCGCAACTCGCACACAAGAGCAGGTTGTGCAGGGACTACAGACACCAGAGGTAGCCCCAGCTCAGCCAGTTGCACTGGATGCTCCAATTGCGCTAGTCCCACCAGCCCCAACGTATTTTGTTCTAGTGATGCCTAGCGATAATCACCATCGACTAGAGAGGTTTGGTAGACTTCAGCCTCCGACATTCAGCGGTACTAAGGGCGAGGATGCCCAGGGATTGCTAGTTAACTGTAAGAGGATTCTTCGTACATTAGGGATTTTAGAGTCTAGTGGGGTGTCTTTTACTACCTTCCAGTTCTCGGGTCCAGCATTCACATAGTGGGTGGACTTTGAGAGGTGTAGGCCTGCCAGAGTATCACCCCATACATATGCCGCAGTCTCGCAGAGAGGAGTTGTGCCGACAGTTTGAGTTGTTGGTCCAAGGTGATATATTAGTTGCCAGTATGAGTTGATCAGGAGGTTTATAAATGGCCATGATCCCGATAGATCGGGAGAGGATCAGGAGGTTTATAGATGGCCTCAACTATTCTATTCATATTTTGATGACTAGGGAGAGGGTGGTAGCAACATCATTTGAGGAGGTAGTGGATATGGCTCGACAGATTAAGAAAAATTGTCGCCGAGAGCTAGATGAGAGGGAGGCCAAGAGACCTTGAGGTTTGGGTAGCTTTAGTAGTGCTCCATCTAGGCGCCGGTTTCAGCAGGGCAGAGGTCGATCTTTTAGGCCACCTCAAACAGGTCGCTCAGAGTACAGTGGGACTTCTTCCGGCCGTGGCCGTCAGGGTTATCAGCAGGGCTAGTCTTCACTCAGTGCCCTTCCAGCTTAGAGTTCTACTCCTTCTTCTTCAGCCCAGGGCTCATCTGTGGAGAGGGGTTCCCTTTATTCCCCTTCTCCAGTGTCGGGTAGTTGTTATGAGTATGGCGAGTTTGGTCACACGAGGAGACAGTGTCCTCGGCTTCGTAGTGTTTGGTTTCAGCAGAGGGATCATCCCTCCTTTTCTACTCTATCTACTTCAGCACCATCCCAGTCTGGTAGGGGTGGGGGTTAGTCAGCTAGAGGTCGCCCAGGAGTGTTGATCGATCGAGCGGTGGTCAGGCTCGGTTCAATGCACTTCTAGATAGGAGAGATGCTATTGCATCAGACGTAGTAATCATAGGTATTATATCAGTTTGCCACATGGATGCTTCTCTTTTGTTTGATCTCAAGTATACATACTCCTTTGTGTCTTCATATTTTGCTCATCATTTGGGTACGACCTGTGGTTGTCTTGCCTTGCCTATGCATGTATCCACCCCGATGGGTGATACTATTAATATGGATCATGTATATTGATCATGTCTTGTTACTATTGGGGGTCTGGAGACCCGAATTGATTCGCTGTTGTTGGGTATGGTAGACGTTGATGTGATTGTGGGTATGGATTGGTTATCTCCGTACCATGCTATTTTGGACTGTCATGCTAAGACAGTTACGTTGGCCATTCCAGGTATCCCGAGGATTGAGTGGCGAGGTTTGACTGATTATGTTCCCAGCTGGGTGATTTCTTTCTTAAAGGCCTAGCGAATGGTTGGGAAGGGATTTTTATCATATTTAGCATTTGTAAGAGATGTTGGAGCTGAGACTCCTAGTATTTATTCTTCGCCCGTTGTGAGGGACTTCCTAGATGTGTTTCCATCAGACCTGCCGGGCATGCCGCCGGACAGGGATATCGACTATGGCATTGATTTGGTGCCGGGCACTCAGCCCATCTCTATTCCTCCTTATTGTATGGCGCCGACTAAGTTAAAGGAATTGAAAGAGAAACTTCAGGAACTCCTAGATACGGGGTTCATTTGCCTGAGTGTGTCACCATAGGGTGCACCGATGTTGTTTGTCAAGAAGAAAGATGGCTCAATGAGGATGTGTATTGATTATAGACAGTTGAACAAGGTAACGGTGAAGAACAAGTATCCTCTACCGCGCATTGATGGTTTGTTTGATCAGCTCCATGGAGCGAGGGTATTCTCGAAGATTGATCTTCGTTCATGTTATCACCAGATGAAGATTAGCGATTCTGAACATGAAGACAGCCTTCAGGACAAGATATGGACATTATAAGTTTCTAGTTAAGTCTTTCGGGCTGACTAATACCCCAAATACGTTCATGCACTTGATAAATAGTGTGTTCCGGCTGTATCTAGATTCCTTTATGATTGTGTTTATTCATGACATCTTGTTGTACTCGCGTAGCCAGGTGGAGCATGCTTAGCATTTGAGAGTGGTATTGTAGAGATTGGGGGAGGAGAAGCTGTATGCAAAGTTCTCCAAGTGTGAGTTCTAGCTTGGGTTTGTAGCTTTTCTGGGACACGTGGTGTCCAGTTATGGTATTCAGGTTGACCCACAGAAGATAGAGGTGGTGCAGAATTGGCCTAGACAGTCTTCAGCTATGGAGATCAGGAGTTTTCTTGGTTTGGCGGGGTATTGCCGCCGGTTTGTTCAGGGATTTTCATTTATTACTTCATCCTTGACCAGGTTGATGCAGAAGGGTGAACCGTCGTATGGTCGGATGAGTGCGAGGTGAGCTTTTAGAAGCTCAAGACATCTTTGACCATAATTCTAGTGTTAGTCTTGCCATCAACTTCAGGTTCTTATACCGTATATTGTGATACATCGAGTGTGGGGATAGGATGTATGTTGATGTAGGAGGGTAGGGTTATTGCTTATGCTTCTCATAAGTTAATGCCTCATGAGAAGAACTACCATGTTCCTGCTTTAGAGTTATCTACCATAGTTCATGCCTTGAAGATTTGGAGTCACTATTTGTATGTCGTGTCCTGTGAGGTGTATATCGATCATCGCAGACTCCAACACTTGTTTAAATAGAAGGATCTAAATTTGAGGCAGCAAAGGTGGCTTGAGTTGCTCAAGGATTATGACATCACCATTTCATATCATCCGAGGAAGGACAATGTAGTGGCCGATGCTTTGAGACGAAAGGCGGTTAGTATGGGCAGACTTGCGTATATTCCATTAGGGAGAGACCCTTTGCAGTTGATGTTCAGGTGTTGGCCAATCGGTAAGTGAGGTTGGATATTTCAGAGCCCAGCTGGGTGTTGGCTTGTGTTGTTTCTCGGTATTCCTTATATGATCGCATTCGTGAGTGCCAGTATGATGATCCACATTTACTTGTCCTTAAGGATAGAGTCCAACATGATGATGCCAGGGAGGTGACTAATGATAGTGATGGTGTATTGAAGATGTAGGGCCGGATTTGCGTGCCCAATGCAGATAGGCTTCAAGAGTTGATATTGGAGAAGGCCCATAGTTTGCGGTATTCTATCCATCTAGGTGTTGTAAAGATGTATCACAATTTGAGATAACATCACTGGTGGAGAAGAATGAAGAAGGATAGTGTGAGTCATGTAGCTCGGTGACTCAACTGTTAGCAGGTCAAGTATGAGTATCAGAGGCCCGATTGTGTATTTCAGCAAATAGATATTCCCGAGTGGAAATAGAAGAGGATTAATATTGACTTTGTTAGTGGTCTCCCTCGGACAGCGAGGAAGTTTGATTCAGTTTGGGTGATTATGGATAGGCCGACCAATTCCACACACTTTATTCCTGTATGTACTACCCATTCCTCGGAGCGGGTAGCTGAGATATTCATCCGTGAGATTGTGAGATGGCATGGGGTCCTAGTTTCTATTATATCATATATAGGTTCTCAGTTTACTTCTGAGTTTTGGAGGACTTTCCAGCGAGAGTTGGGTTCACAGGTGGAGTTAAGCACTGTATTTCATTCTCAGAGGGACGGACAGTCCGATCCTACCATTCAGATATTGAGGATTTATTGTGTGCCAGTGTTATTGACTTTGAAGGTTCTTGGGCTGATTACTTGCCACTCGCAGAGTTTGCTTATAACAATATCTACCAATCCTGCATTCATATGGCGCCATATGAGGCTTTATATCGGAGGCGGTATGGATCTCCAGTTGGTTGGTTTGGGCCCGACGTGGCTAGGTTGTTGGGGACAGAGTTGCTCCAGGATGCTTTGGACAAGGTGAAGGTGGTTCAGGAGAGACTTCACATAGCCCAGTCGCGCCAGAAGAGTTATGCTGACCGGAAGGTCCAAGATGTGTCTTATTCAGTGGGTGAGAAGGTCTTGCTGAAGGTTTCACTTATGAAAGGCGTCATGAGATTTGAAAATAAAGGAAAGCCGAGGCCATCATTGGCCCTTTTGGGATACTCAGGAGGATTGGAATAATGGCCTATATGCTTTCTTTGCCACCCAGCCTATCGGGGGTTCATCCGGTATTCCATCTGTCTATGCTTCGGAAGTATGTTGGGGACCTATTGCATGCGTTAGACTCCAGTACAATTCAGTTGGATGATGACTTGACTTATGATGTGGAGCCTGTAGTTATTTTGGGTCGACAGGTGCGGAGATTGAGATCTAAGGTTATAGCATCAGTGAAGGTGCAGTGGAGAGGTCGGCCTGTGGAGGAGGCCACTTGGGAGACCTAGCGGAGATGCAGAGCAGATATCCTCACTTGTTTGAGACTCTAGGTATGTTTCTAGACCCACTCGAGGATGAGCATTTGTTGTAGTTGGGGAGGATGTGACGACCCGGCTCGTCATCACGTGAGTTACTACCTCATTTTTCCCTTATTTGTGTTGCTTCATGTTTCAATATCTGTATTAGAGTTGATCGGGTGTAATTGAATTTTTTTTGGTTGAAAATAAGGCATATAGCCTCTTAGAAGGATGCTTATTTTAGAAAAGTCAACCATAAGTTGGCTATGTGGTTAGAGGGATCGGATGTGAATTTCGGTGGTTCGGTTAGCTTCGAGGGATGATTTGTGACTTAGAAGTGCGATCAGTATCCCATTTGGAGGTCCGGTGTAAAAATAGGCTTGAATTGGCGAAGTTGGAATTTTGGCGAATTTCGGTTGATAGGTGAGATTTTTAGCCGAGGCTTGTAATGGAATTCCGAGAGTTGCAGTAGCTTCGTTAGGTAATTTTGGATATATCTGCAAATTTTCAGGTTATTCTAACATCATTTGGTTGGGTTTTTGATCGAATGTGAGATTCAAAAGTTTTAGATAAACTTAGGCTTGAATCCATCATGATTTGATGATTTCGGTGTTAATGGACGTGTTTTAATGATTGGAACAAGTTTGTATGATGCTTTGGGGTAGTTTGGTGCTTTTGGTTGAGGTCCCAGGGGCCTCAAGGTGATTTCGGGTGTTCAAACAGACACTTTTGGTTTGAAAAGAGATCAGATTTCTTTGCTGTTGGTGTTGCAGACATTTGTGCATTGCGTTCGCGTGGTGAGGGACGTGAACACGTAGGGAATTTTTGGGAGACTGGGATTTTTTCTTTCGCATTCGCGAAGGAGATGCCATGATCACGTAGTTGTGAAACCTGGTGCTTCGCATTCACGTTTGGTGTTCCGCGTTTGCGAGTGAGGATTTGGAGTCAGTAGAATTTTGTTATATGCGTTTGCGTGGCTTTGTGTCGCGTTCGCGTTGAGTCAGGCTATTGGGCATCACATTCGAGATAATTTTCATGCGTTCGCGTAGTAGAAGGATTTTGAGTAACGCGTTCGCGTAGATGAGGTTCGCGTTCGTGTAAGGTGTTTTTCAATTTTAAAATATTGGTCTTCTCGTTCACGTGGCTATGGCCACAAACGCGATGAAGAAAGTGTTGGGCAGACAGAAGGGTTTTATAACATTTCCTCCACGAGCTAAAGTCATTTTCACCATTGTTGAGCATATTTGGGAGCTTTTGACGAGGGATTAAGAGGATTTCGACTAGGATTCGATTGGACGTAAGTTTTGTGAGCTAATTATGTGATTTCATTGAAGATTTATCATTGAAATCTCTTAAAATTGGGTGAAAATTGGAGAAGTTAGGGCTTGGTTTTTGGTATTGTAAAGTTGGAATTTGAAGGGGCTATTGGACTCCGATTTTGATAAATTTTATATGTACAAACTCGTGGCGAGATGAGGATTATGAAAATGTGAATTTTGTAATTTTTCGAGAAGTGGGCCTGGCGCTTGAGATTAGCCAACTTCGTGTTTTTGGGTGTTATTCGAGTTCTTTTGATTGGGTTATGCTCCATTAGTCTATTTTAATGTATTCCTTGTGGTTTTGATCAGATTTGGAACCCGAGGAGATTGATTCAAGATGGAAAGGCTTAGCGGACTAGTCTTATGGCCGGTTCGAGGTGAGTAATAGATGTGAATGATGACTTGAGTGTTAAAATCCCCAGAATATCACACTGTAACACTATATTGAGGCGAGACGCGTACTCCACTGTGAGTGCGGGGACGATTGTGATATGGACTATGGATTAGTCCGCCCGAGTGATGTTGTATTGTGTTATTGGCTATAAATTAGCTAGTAAACCTCCTACTTGGATGTTTATGGATATACTTGGGCTGGGTGCCGGTTATTTGGATCCCATGAGGATCGTTATTATCATTGTTTCTATGATTAATAACATGTTTTCATGATATCATTCCTGAGCTAAACACTGTCTAGAAATGACTAGCAAATTCAAAAGGTTTGAACACATAATGTTATAATTACTAATAAACGGAACTAAAAATGGTAAGTTTAATTGTGCATGTGTGGCTTGCATGCATATAGCTGGACTGATAGTGGACCGGGCTGCACACTGCAGCGTATGTTACTATGATACTGCGCTTGAGCTGTAGGAGCCCCTCCAGAGTATGAACTTCTATAGTTGGCGCGGGTACCCAAATGGATCGGACTGTGTGCCGCAACGGTTATGTGCATTTGCATTGCATTCATGCATTGATACTTATCTGCTCTATCCGTTAATACTTGTTGATGTTACACTATTAAATGTATAGAAATACTGTTGTAGCTTTACTTTGTCGTATAATGGGATTTCTTACCATCAATGTCCTTATACATGTCTATTACTGCTGAGTTGGAAGTACTCACTTTACTCCCTGCACCATGTGTGCAGATCCAGGTACTTCAGGAGCTAACTGAGCTTATTGTTGTTCAGCAAAGTTTACATCCGAAGTGTCGAGGTAGCTGCCTGACGCCCGCAGGACCCGACCCCTCCTCTATTTCCTGTTATTTGATTTTCCGCGTACTTCAGACTATGTAGTATTACCGTATTATTATGCTATTCTTGTAGAGGCTCTAGACTCATGACCCCCAGATCTATGGGAGGTTTGTATTGCTGATATTTGGGATGTTTTATATCTATCAGCTATATTTTGGTTTCTTCGTTGTTAAAAATTTCAAAATAAATGGTTTTGAGCTCTATGCTCGGGTTGAGAGTATATTTGGTCGGGCTTGCCTAGCAGTTATGTAGGGCGCCATCACGACCGGGTTTTGGGGTCGTGACGAAAGAGCTAGGAAATTATTCAAGCAATTTGAGTGTGATTCAAGTGTGCAAATCTGAAGCTACATGAACCAAGAGTGAAGAACCAATTCCATTGTATTTTTCTTTATTTCTAGTTCAATTGTAGTAGGTGTTTTATATTGTTCCTTTCAGCTTTGTCTAGAAGCAATTGTAATAGGTACATTGAGTATTCAAGTTAGAGTTAACTTGAAGGTGTCGTAACAGTTGAGGCTATGTGCTACAGTGGGATTAGAGTTTAATCCTTACGTTTACAAGAGTTTGTGAATGCTATTTTTGGCTCAGTTAGTTTAGTGGAAGTTTGGGAAAATCCTATTAAGTAGTAGGTCGTGATTTTTTTACCTTTTGAGAAAGTTATTTTCCACGTAAAAATCTCTATATGCGTTATTTTATGCACTCTTAATTCCGCAAATAGTCATAGTAAGTACATCTACAAGAACCAGGTTCTTCTAGTGCGAAAATTAGGTAACACACAAATCACCCCCCCCCCGTATGATATTGACGTTTAGAACATCAATAGATTTATTAGTCAAGCCATATTCGTTAATTTAATAAATAAAATACCAACATTTAGCAAACTTACACATCATATTAATAGTTTCGAATAAATAATATCAACAGGTGAATCTTAAAATTTAATATTAAACTCAAATATCTTTTAAAAAATTGAAAGTTTTACTGACTATAAAAACTATCATTTGTTAAACAAATATATTTTTATTATTTCACAATGGCATGAAAACAACCCGGAACACTGATATGATGAATCAATAAATAACTGAGACTGAGATATGATATAAATATGCATGATCATGGCTGAGTATGGAATATTTGATGAAAACTAGTGAGATGACAACAAGAAACGACCGCTAAGGATCCAAACAAGTTTGACACAAAGCCTAAACATGATATCTAGCATGATTTACAGTTCCACTACTTTGTCACACAATGAAAACATGGATATCAATAGGATAGAGTCAGTAAACGGTGCCATGGAATCACCCAGGTCACAATTCTCACGGTTCACACACGCCCGTCACATGGCATGTGTGCCCTCACAAATCACATAACACATAGTTTGAAGTTTCAAACCCTCAAACCCAAGTTAGGAAGCGTTACTTACCTCAAACTAAGAAAATTCCTACTTTGCGATGCCTTTTCCTCTCAAATCAGCCTCCAAACGCCCCGAATCTAGCCACAAGCAATGCAATACGACCAATATAGGCTAAGGGAATCAATTCCACAAGAAAAATATCAATTCCTAGCCAAAAAACCAAAATTAACTCAAACCAGACTCCGGGGCCCATATCTCGAAATTCGACAAAAGTCAAAAAATCAAAATCCCATTCACTCACGAGTCTAAACATATCAAATTATTAAAATCCGACGTTATTTGGTCACCCAAATAAACAAAATCCACTTTCCAATTGTCAAGCCCTAAATTCCCAAATTTTCAACTCAAATCCCTAATTAGATGATTAATAAAGCCATGAATTCACGATGTTTAGACCATTACGGGTTAAAATTACATACCCCAATTTTTTCCCTTGAAATACTTCGAACAATTGCCACTCCCCCGAGTTCCTCAAGTCCAAAATTGAAAATGTAAGACAAAACCTCGGGCTAGTGCTTTTCTGCCCAACAATACTGCTCCTGCGGTTCCTAGGTCGCTTCTGCGACGCTGCACCTGCAAAAATTCCATCGCAGGTGCGGATTTCACTTAAATCCAAACCTCTGCTCCTTCATCTCTACGACCGCATCTGCGTCTATCGCAAGTGCGGGAATCCATCTCTCCACTGCCTTCCAACACACCTGCGCCCAATTGCTCGCATCTGCGACCCTCGCAGGTACATGAAAATCTTGTCACTTATGGATCCTGCCTAGCTCCTTCTTTGTCGCATCTGCGACACCTCCTTCTCTTTTATGGGTACACACCATTAGTTCCCACTCTGTAGGTGCAATTACACTAGCAACAACAGCACTTCAGCTGCATTTCCTCCACACAAATCAAGCCGTCAACCACCCGAAATTACCGCGAAGCCCTCGGGACCACAACCTAACATACCAACAGGTCCTATACCCGACGCAAACTTATTCGAATCTTCAAATCACTCAAAAAAGTATCAAAACACCAAAATTCGTCTCGCATTCAAGAGTAAATGACTTTAAATCTACCAAATTCTATAAATGATGGCGAAACCTATGAAGCCACATCAGAATGACCTCAAATTTTACACACAAGTTAGAAATGACACTACGAACCTACTCCAACTATCGGAAATCCAATCTGACCCTGATTTCAAAATTGCCACTATCAGCCAAAATCATCAAAATTCTAACTTTTGCCAATTCAAGCCTAATTCAACCACAGACCTCCAAGTCATATTCTCGACATGCTCCGAAGTTCAACACCTAACGAAGCTAATGTAACCATCAAAATTCCAATCCGAGGTTGGTCACTTAAAAGTCAACATCTGGTCAACTTTACCAACCTAAGCTTTCAGATAAGAGAAATGTGTCTCAATTCACTCTAAAACCACTCTGAACCCGAATCAAGTAACCCGGTATATCATAATATAGTTGTAGAACATAAAGAAGCACAAAAAGGGTAAATGGGGCTATAACTCTCGAAAATACCGATCGAGTTGTTTCATACCCCTTAAACGAATGTTTGTCCTTGAACGGGTTTAGAAACATACTTGAAGCCTCAAATAGGTGTGGGTATCTGCTTCGCATCTCCCACTCGGTCTCCCAAGTAGCCTCCTCCACGGGTTGACCTCTCTATTGCACCTTCATTGAAGCTATATCCTTTGACCTCAACTTTCGAACCTGACACCCCAAAATAGGCATCGGCTCCACATCATAACTCAAATATCCAGCCAACTGAACCATGCTGAAATCAAAAATATGAGATAGATCACAAATATACTTTCAAAGCATAGAAACATGAAATACTGGATGCAAACTCAACAAGCTAGGTAGCAAAGCAAGCTCATAGGTCACCTCCATAATCCTCCGAAGCATCTCAAACGACCCAATAAATCGAGGGCTCAACTTGCCCGTCTTCCCCAATATCATAACACCTTTTATGGGTGAAACCTTAAGAAAGACCTTTTCCTTAACCATGTAAGACACATCACAGACTTTTCCGTCAGCATAACTCTTTTGTCTCGATTGTGCCATGCGAAGCTGCTCCCTAATCAATTTCACCTTGTCCAATGCATTCCGAAACAAGTCTGTACCCAAAAGCCTGGCCTCACCCAGATCAAATGAACCCACTGGAGATCTACACTACCTCACATATAAAGACTCATATGGATACATCTGAGTAATCGACTGATAACTGTTATTGTAAGAAAACTCCATGAGTGGCAGAAATCGGTCCTATGAACCCCTCAAATCAATGACACAAGCATGTAGCATGTCCTCCAATATTCGAATAGTACTCTCGGACTTTCTATCCGTATGAGGGTAAAATGTTGTGCTCAACTCAACCTGAGTGCCAAACTCTTGCTGCACGGTCCTCCAAAACTCTGATGTAAACTGTGTGACTCTATCTGAAATGATGGAAACTGGCACCCCATGAAGGCAAACAGTCTCTCTGATGTGAATCTCAGACAACCACTCTGAAGAATAGGTAATGCTTACAGGAATGAAGTGTGCGAACTTGGTTAGGTGATCCATAATCACCCAAATATCATTGAACTTCCTCAAAGTCTATGGGAGCTCCCACATCCACTCTGGAATCTCTATCTTCTGATACAAGCCACCCGGTCTTTGATGCTCACATTTCACCTGCTGACAGTTGAAGCACCGAGCTACAAATCCAACTATGTCTTTCTTCATCCTCTTCAACTAATAGTGATGTCTCAAATACTGATACAACTTTGTGGCACCTAGATGGATGGAATACCGCAAACCATAGGCCTCCTTAATAATTAAATCTCATATCCCATCCACATTAGGCACACATATCCGACAATGCATCCTCAATATTCCATCATCACCAATAGTCACATCTCTGGCATTACTGTGCTAAACCTTATCCTTGAGGACAAGCAAATGAGGATCATCATATTGGCCCACTCTAATGCAATCGAATAAGGAAGATCAAGAAACCACAAAATCTAGGACCTGACTAGGCTCCAAAATATCCAATCTCACAAATTGATTGGCCAAGGCCTGAACATCAACTGCAAGGGGTCTCTCGTCAAAATGAAGGAATGCAAGACTACCCATACCCATTGCCTTCCTACTCAAGGCATCACCCACCATATTGGCCTTTCCTTGATAGTACAAAATGGTAATATCATAGTCCTTTAGCAGCTCTAACTATCCTCGCTGCCTCAATTTGAGATCCTTCTGCTTGAACAAGTGTTGGAGGCTACGATGATCACTAAAGACCTCATAAGACACACCAAAGAGATAGTGACTCCAAATCTTTAATGTGTGAACAATGGCAGCCAACTCCAATTCATGAACAAGATAGTTCTTCTGATGGGGCTTCAACTAACGCGAAGCATAAACAATCACTTTACCATCCTGCAATAAAACACAACCAATGTTGACCCAAGAAGCATCAGAATATACTCTATACGAGCCAGAAGCTGATAGTATAACTAACACTGGAGCTCTAGTCAAAGTAGTCTTGAGCTTCTGAAAGTTGGCCTCTCACTCATCGAATTACCTGAAAAGGAGCACCCTTGTGGGTCAATTTTGTCAAAGGCAATGCAATAAATGAAAAGCCCTAAACGAACTGATGGTAATAACTAGTCAAACCAAGAAAACTCCAAATCTCTGTGGCTAAGAATGATTTAGGCTGACTTTGAACTGCCTCTATCTTCTTCGGATCAACCTAAATACCCTCATTGGACACCACATGCCCCAAGAATGCTACTGAGCTGACCAAAACACATACTTTTAGAACTTGGCATAAAGCTTCTCCTCCCTTAGCTGCTGCAATACAACCGTCAAATGCTCAGCGTGCTCCTCCTGGCTACGAGAGTAAACCAGGATATCATCAATTAATACAATAACGAACGAGTCAAGATAAGGTCAAAACACGTTGTTCATCAAAGGAAAGAACGCTGTTGGGGCATCGGTCAGCCCAAAAGACATCACAAGGAACTCCTAATGACCATATCGGGTCCTGAAAGTTATCTTAAGAATGTCTGAGTCCTTAACCGTCAACTGGTGATACCCTGACCTCAAGTCAATTAAAGAATACCCTCGCTCCCTGAAGCTGGTCAATAAATTGTCAATACAAGGGAAAGGATACGTGTTCGTGATTGTGACTTTGTTCAACTGCCTGTAATAACTGCACTTTCTCATAGTGCCATCCGTTTTTTCAAAAATAGAACTGGTGCACCCCAAGGTGATACACTAGGCAGAATAAACCCCTTATCAAGGGGTTCCTAAAACTTCTCCTTCAATTGCTCTAAATCCGTTGGTGCCATATGATACAATGGAATAAAAATGGGTTGAGTGCCAGCACCAAATCAATATCGAAGTCAATATTCATATCTGGTAGCATGCCCGAAAACAATGCATGAGACACATTTGGAAAATATTGGACCACCAAAACCAAATCGATAGTAGGAGTCTCTGCACTAACATCCCTCACAAAGGCCAAATAAGAAAGACAACCCTTCCTAACCACCCGTTGGGCCTTTATTAATGAAATTACCCTACTAGGAACATAATCCAATGAACCTCACCATTCAATCAGTGGCAACCCCGACATGGTCAATGTCATTGTATTAGCATGGCAGACTAGAATAGCATGAGACAGAGACAACCAATCCATGCCCAATATCACATCAAAGTAAACCATACTAAGTAGCAACAAATCAACTCTAGACTCTAATCCACCAATAGTCACTACACACGATCGATATACACATTCGACGATAATAGTATTGCCCACCGGCAAAGATTAAAGAACAAATAAAACTAGAGACTCACGGGGGCATCTCTAGATAATGAGAAAAATATGACGGCATATGTGAATATGTATAATCAGGGTCAAATAATATAGAATCATCTCAATGACATATAGAGATAATATCTTTGATAATTGTGTCTGAAGTAACGACGTCTGGTTTGGCAGGGAGTGTATAGAAACAGGCCTGACTGCCACCTGATCAGTTTCCTCCTTTAGGGCGACCCCTACTTGACTGACCTCCATCCTAAGCTCGGTAGATGGGTGGAGAACTAACTGGTGCTGAAGTCGACGGTTGACTCCTCTATTGAGATGATCCTCCCATAAGGTGGGGACATTACCTATTCATATGACCCAATCTCCCACTGAAACATCCTATATCGGCCACTAGTAGTGGGGATGGAAGGGAGCCCTGAGCACCGAGATACCCACTAGAAGGCCCTATCAAAGATGAACACTAAGCTAATGGTGTATTATATTAACTCTAAGTTGGAAGGGCATTAAGAGATGGGTGGCCTTGATGAGAACTATGAGAACCATTGCCAGATGGTGCACCACGATGAACTGGGCAGCCATCTGAGCATGTCTGTAAGGACAACCTCTGATATGATGAAACTGACACCCAGAAGGAACACCACCAAAGCTACCTGAAATACGAACCTCTTGGCATCCCTCTAAACCAGCTTCTGACTGCGGACCAACTCTATCTCCCGAGCATGTCAATAACCTCTTCAAAAATAGCACCAAATATCCTCTCTCTAGACATAAGTATCCATAGTGGTATGTGAGGCCATCAATGAACCTCTTGATCCTCTCACTGTCTATGGGTACCAGCCAAATAGCATGACGGGCCAACTCAGGAAATCTCATCTTGTATTACATCACCATCATACCTTCCTGACGCAACTACTTGAACTATATGTGCAGCTCCTCACTACGAGACCGCGACACATACTTCTCCAAGAAGAGAACACAAAACTTTTGCCATGTAAATGGCACTGCACCAATTGGCATATGCCTCTCACGAGCCTCCCAGCAAGTGAAAGCAGCTCCAATGAACTAAAAACTTGTGAATAAGACCCCACTAGTCTCCAAAATACCTTTTGTACGGAGAATTAACTGACACTTATCCAACAAAACTTGGGCATCCTCGCCCTCTACACCGCTGAAAGTCAGACGCTAGAGCCTCCCAACCTCTTAAATCTACGTTGCTGATCATCAGGCATGACTGAAACCATATAGTCCAGAGCAGGTGCAACCAGCTGGGCTAGTGGTGCCCCCGGTGTCTAAAGTCCATGTACCACCTAGTCTGGTGTACGGATGGCTGGAGTCTGAGTACATTTCCTGACCTGGGAAGTGGCTACTTCAGTAGAAACATAAACCTCCTAACCAAGACAGGTGCACACGGTTAGAATCTAAGCTAAGGTCTCCTGAAGACTTGAGATCACAAAGGGCACAACTGCAGCCTGTGCTGGTCCTACTTGTGCATCCCCAATTGAGACCTGATCCTGAACTGGCCAACTGGTGGATCTACATATACTGCCCTAGCTGCTATGCGAGTTACTCATTTGCCTTTCACGACCCCAAACCCGGTCATGATAGCGCCTAGTATATTGCTAGGCAAGCCCCACCAATCACACTCATATGCCAAGCTACAAGCTCACATTCTTTATTAAAAAATCATTAACAATGAAGAAATATTCAAAATTTAGCAAATATATAGAAACAACCCAATATACCAGTACAAACAACATCCCACAGATATGTGGGTCACGAGTCAAGAGCCTCTACCAGAATAGCATAATAATACTGAAGTATATGATAAACTATTTACGCGGAAATGTTAAAAACACAAAAATAATGGAGGAGTGGGGTCCTGCGGATGCCAGGCAACTACCTCGACAAGCTCCGAAATATACTCTGAAAATGCAGCTAAAGATCAACTCTTCCCTGAGGTACCTGGATCTACACACATAGTACAGGGAGTAAAGTGAGTACTTCCAACTCAGCGGTAATAGACATGTATAATGATATTAAAGGCAAGAAATCCCAAAATACCACACAGTAAAGCTATAACAGTGTTTCTATTCCTTTTAATAGTGTAAATCTTAGGAAAATAGTAATAGATAGAGCAGATAAGTATAACGCATGAATACAATGCAAATGCATATGAACGCTACGACGCGTAGCCCGATCCATTTGGGTACCTCGCGCTCACTATGGGGGTTCAGACTCCGGAGGGGCTCCTACAGTCCAAGCGCAATATTATAGTAACATATACTGCGGCGTGCAGCCCAATCCACTATCAGTCAAGCTATATGCATGCAAGTCTCATAGGCACAAATAACTTACCATTTTTAGTTCCGTTTAACAGTAATTATAGAATTAGGTGTTCAGAATCTCAGAATTTTCAAATCATATTTAGATAGTGTTTAACTCAGGACTGATATCATGAAAACATGTTATAAATAATAGAAAGAGTGATAACGATCCTCACGGGATCCAAATAACTTGTACGCAGCCCAAATATATCCATAACCATCCAAGTAGGAGATTTACCGGCTCATTAATAACCAACAACACAGTACGATACCACTCGGGCGGACTAAGCCATAGGCCCCATCACAATCGATCCCACACTCACCGTAGAGTACTTGTCTCACCTCAATACAACGTCAGAGTGTAATATACTGGGGTTTCAAACCCTCAGGTCATCATTCACATAAATTACTCACCTCGGATTGGCTCCGAGACTAGTCCGCTAAGCCTTTCCCTCTCGAATCAGTTTCCATGGGTGCCAAATCTGATCATAACAAATAGGAATACATCAAAATAGGCTAATGGAACATAACCCAATCGAAATAACTCGAAAAACACCCAAAAATACGTAGTTGGCAAAACTAGAGCCCCGGGCCCACTTCTCGAAAAATTATGAAATTTACATCCTCGGAATCCTTGTCTCGCGACGAGTCCATACATATAAAGTTTATAAATATCGAAATCCAATAGCCCCTTCTAATTCCAAATTTTTAATACCAAAAACCAAGCCCTAATTCCTCCAATTTCCACCCAATTTTAAGGGATTTAGATGATGAATCTACAATAAAATCACGTAATTAGCTCATAAAACTTACCTACAATCGAAACCTAGATGAAATTCTCTTACTCCCTCGTCCAATAGCTCAAAAATGTGCTCAACAACGGTGGAAATCCCTTTTTGCTCGCGGATGTTATGTTATAATACCTTTCTGTCCGCCCAGGTTTTCCTCTTATGCAATCGCAGCCCTTAGGATGCGATCGCAATGAACAAAAATTCCAAGAGTTAAAAATACTCTATGAGAACGTACTTACCACTATATGATCGCATTGCTCAACTTCTCAAACCTATGAGATCGCACCCTGCCTCATGCATTCGCATAGTACAAAAAATATGTTGTCCCTCAAAACCTCCTATACGATTGCGGACAATACCATGTGATCACATTGCTTCAGTTCCCAATACTATGCGATCGCAACCCAGTGTATGCGATCGCAACACAGTCTATGCGATCGCATAGAACAAATATCAGCTACAATTCAGCAGCTCCCAACAATGAAACTTGGTCCTATTGAACCTCCGAAATCACCCCGAGCACCTAGGGACCCCAACAAAAACCACCAACCTACTCCAAAACATAATACAAACCTGTTCCAATCATAAAAACATGACCTTTAACACAAAAATCATCAAATCACGAAAGATTCAAGCCTAAGTCTCAACTATAACTTCCGAAACAAACATTCGATCAAAAACCCGACCAAACGACGTCCGAATGACTTGAAAATTTTCAAATATATCGAAAATCACATAACAAAGCTACCGCAACTCTTGGAATTCTATTCCGACTCCCGGATAAATATCTCAACTATCAACCGGATTCCGCCAAAATTCCAACTTCGCAATTCAAGCCTATTTTACACCGGACCTGCAAATTCAATTTCGATCGCTCTCCTAAGTCACAAATCATCCCCCTAAGCTAATCGAACCACTGGAATTCACATCCGAGCCCTCTAACCACATAGTCAACTTCTAGTTGAATTTTCTGAAACAAACTCCCTTCTAACAGGCTATGTGCCTTATTTTCAACCAGAACCAGTTCCATTACACCTGATAGACTCTAATACTGATATAGAAACATGAAGCAACACAATAAGCGGAAAATGGGTGGTAACTCACATGACGGCGGGTCGGGTCGTCGCATCCTCCCCAACTAAAACAAACGTTCGTCCTCGAGCGGGTCAAGAAATATACCTATAGTCTCAAATAAGTAAGGATATTGCTTCGCATCTCCCGCTCGGTCTCCCAAGTGGCCTCTTACACGGTCTGACCTCTCCACTGTACCTTCACTGATGCTATATCCTTAGACCTCAATCTCCGCACATAACAACCCAATACAGCTATAGGCTACACATCATAAGTCAAGTCATCATCTAACTGAACGGTATTGAAATCTAACACATGCGTTGGGTCCCCAGCATACTTCCGGAGTAGACACGTGGAACACCGGATTAACTCCCGATAAGTTGGGTGGCAAAGCAAGCATATAGGCCACCTCTCCAATCCTTATGAGTATCTCAAAAAGGCCAATGAATCTCAAAGTCAGCTTTCCTTTCATTCCAAATCTCATGAAGACTTTCATAGGCGAACCTTCGGCAAGACTTTCTGACCCACTTAATAAGACGCATCTCGGACCATCCGGTCAGCATAAATCTTCTGGTGCGACTAGGTTGTGCAAAGTCTCTCCTGAATCACCTTCACCTTGTCCAAAGCATCTTGGACCAACTCTGTCCCCAACACCCTAGCCTCACCAGGCTCAAACCAATCAACTGGAGATCTACACTATCTCCCATATAAGGCCTCATACGACGCCATCTAAATGCTAGATTGGTAGTTGTTGTTATAAGCAAACTCTGCGAGAGGCAAGCAATCAGCCCAAGAACCACCAAAATGAATAACACAGGCACGTAACATGTCCTCCAATATCTGAATGGTACGCTTGAACTAAATACATTGCTCAACTCTACCTGTGAACCCAACTTTCACTGGAATATCCACTACAACCGAGAAGTAAATTGACTACCTCTGTCTGATATAATAGAAACTAGGACAGCATACAATCTCACGGATGAATATCTCTACTAACCGCTCCGAGGAATATGTAGTACACACAGGAATGAAGTGTGCAGACTTGGTCTGCCTATCCACAATCACCCAAATTGAATCAAACTTCCTCGCTGTCCGAGGGAGACCACTAACAAAGTCCATAGTAATCCTCTCCCATTTCCACTTGGGAATATCAATACGTTGAAACACACCACCGGGCCTCCTATGCTCATACTTGACCTTGCTGACAGTTGAGGCACCAGACTACATGACTCATAATATCCTTCTTCATCCTCATCCACCAGTAATGCTATCTCAAATCCTGATACATCTTCGCGACACCTAGATGGATAAAATACCGCATACTATGGGCATCTTTCAATATCAACTCCCGAAGGCCATCCACATTGGGCACGCAAATTCGGCCCTGCATCCTCAACACACCATCACTATCAATAGTAACATCCTTGGCATTGTCGTGCTGAACTCTATCCTTAAGGAAAAGCAAGTGTGGATCATCCTACTGGCACTCACGAATGCGATCGTATAAGGAAGACCGAGAAACAACGCAAGCCAACACCCTGCTGGGCGCTGGAATATCCAACCTTACAAACTGATTGGCCAACGCCTGAACATCAACTACAAAAGGGTCTCTCCCCAACTGGAATATACGCCAGGCTGCCCATACTAACCGCCTTTCGGCTCAAAACATCGGCCACTACATTGGCCTTCCCCAGATGGTGTGAGCATGTGATTTTTTCCCTACATGAGAATTACTCCCAAAAATTCAAAATAAAATAGTTTTGTGTTGTGTGCAATTTTTGTGAATTTTGTGTTATTTTATTTTTATTGTTTGTATTTATCTGTGCGTGTTCATCTATTTAAAATTAATAAAAAAAAATATGTCACATTTGCATTTAGGATTCATTGAAAGTTAATCAAGTTTATTTTACAAAAAAAAAATATATAGAAAACTACAAAAATATGTATTTTTTCATTTTTAGGGTTTAATATCAAACTTGTGTGATTTATTTTTTCATTGATATTTATTTGTGTATGCCAAATACTTGTATAACTTAATTAGTATTCTTATAAGTTAATTTGATTTTTGTAATATAATTTAGAATTTTTTGTTTAGGGATTAAATTTTAAAAAAAAAGAAGAAGAAGAAAGAACAAAATAAGGAATAAACTTGGACCAGGCCACAGTTTTCCATCAGCCCAAGCTATCACAGGCCCAATCCAATTAGCCTTGTACACGGTCCAGACCAATCCATCTCAGGGATCAAACCAAACGACGTCGTATGGGTTCTCAAATCACAACCATCCGTTTGATTACATCCAACGACCTCAAGCTTACCATTTCGCCCGACCCGTTCGCCGTTGAGACCGACCCAGTCTCATTTAATTGAGACGACGTCGTTTGATACCTGGTAAGAAATCCTGGCCATCAAACCTAATTGATCCAACGGCCAGGATCCCATCTCATACCTCGTATATAAGTTTGATCTTATAGCCCAGCCCCCCAAGCTAAACCCGTCTGCCTCGTCTCCCTCAGAATCCAAACGGCCCACGAAAAACCGTAGCCGCCGCCCAATTTTTCTATTGCCTGAAACCCAGCGGCAACAACACCGCCTGTCACCAAACTTACACCCCTAAACCACCCAATCTCCCTCAGTCCGAATCCACCTTTAGATTTCTTCAAATCTTTACAGAGCCTTTCAAACACTAGATAAAAGAAATCGACCCCAAACACTAGGTCATCTGTTTAACCCCAAATCAACACCATTGAACCAACAGGCTACCCTAACCCCAAATACCATATTAGTTTTGGTCGAATCATAGCAGAGTTCGTCGAATTTCAATTCGATTGAACGAGCCCTAGAAGAACACAAAGAATTTGAGGTCGGAATCGACTTTAGTCAGGTGTTCTTAGTCAAGAACACGTGATTAAAGTCCGTTTGAAACTCAAAAGTTCGAGTCAAATTGTCAACCGGACGAGTTAAGATTTAGCTTGAAAAATTGAGGTATTTCTCCCCTTTCCCTTATTTTTATCTCTTTTCGGACTGTTAGTTGGCTAAATGTCATTAGAATTCGTCATTGTGGTTAATCATTCTCCCCCTTTCTTTGTCAATTGAAATCTAGTTTAAAGAGTTTTTCATTGATTAATTTACATCAATCATAGTTTTGGTAAATTAATCGTTTGTTACTTTGGTTGATCCATTCTCATATGACTCATCGGGTCTAAATACTAATGCAAGTTTTAATCAGTTTCGAATATCCTGTCAAGTTCTCTATTCCGAGTTTTAACTTAAGTCTATGTGAATTGGATTGTTTTGTTATTTGCTGTTACTTGAATCCCTACCCGTTTGTTAGTCAGTTGATTGATTAATAAAGCTGCTGAATGAAAAGTACTGATACTAAGTGAACAATTAAACAATCAATATTGGTAGTAAGGGACTGACATCCTTTTGAATTAACAAAAGAAAAGAGAAAATTGCTGGTGTGGCCTAATGCTTTTATTAGCTGAGAAGCCAGAACACATGGGGGATGTTTAAAAGGTTTAAGAAGTAACATGGGCTAGGGAATAAACAGGCTGGAATGTGAGCTGTTGAATTGAATAGAGGGTTCTATTTTGGTTATAAAAGAGAATAGAAAAACAGAGAGGGAACTGACTGGAATACATAGACTCACATTGAGACACACTGGGAACAGATAGGGATTGGGAGTTTTCTTTGAAGAGAGTTTAAAAGGAGCCTGTGAGTTTAAAGGACACAGACAGAGAGATTTGGTTGAAGGGTGTTGTTTTGGAGATAGACATCTGGGGAGTTCAATAGGATTGAAGGGCCTGAAGTTTAAGAGAGATAGAAAACACTAAAAGAAAAACACAGATTGAGGGCAAGAGAAAATCCTGGCAGTAAGGACAACAAAGAGAGCTTAGGATTTCTAAAACACTGAAAAAAGCAGATTCTGAAATTCTTACTCTTCTCTTGCCCATATCCGAGTGTTCATATTTGTTTGAAGGTTTCTTTTAAGGCTGCTGGTTTCAATCTCGTCTGATATCCTGTTTGGCTAGGATTTCTTTGGTTGCAAACTATTTGGTCTTCTCTGATGGTGAAAAATTCTGGGCATCTTTATTTGTCATTGGTTCATACATTTGGTGGATTTAAATCACTCTCATTTGATGTTGGTTTCTGTTGCTGTTTGTTCTGTTAGAGCTGGCTACTGACTTTTCTCTTCCATCTTTTTGCTTGAAATTCCAGGTACACAATTTCGATTTCATTGTTGGTGTAGACTTGAAATTAAGTTGGAAATGAGAATGCTTGCCGGTTTTATGCTTTGGACCACTACATTTCAACTTCAAAATTAGATTAGATCTTCTATATGTGTGTTCATTAGCCTTGTAAAGCATATTTGTATAACTAGAATCACTGTATGCTTCGGTTTGAATCATGAGTTGTGAAATCGAACCAACCTTTTAGTTAGCATGTAAATCTGTTTAATTTTAGTACTATGTTTGAATCACTGTCACAAGTTTGTAGTAACTAAAGTTTTAAATAGAGTTTGAGTTAGCTTCGTAATAAGTATGCTTTACAAGTTTGTAGTAACAGTGGTTCGTAATAAAATTTTAGTGTTAGGACAAATTTTATTCCCTTACAAATTTGTAGTAACAGCAATTGGTTTCAAAAAATAAAACTTTAGAGTTAGCTTTGCAATTCGTTAGTGAGTATCAACTGTCCTAATTTTACAAGTCGCGCGCAAATGAATTCTCGATCTAGTTCGGTAATAGAGTTCAAGATGTATTAAAATCAGGATATATACACTCATGTCTCGATTAAGAGCTTTTATTTGAACCAGATGCAATCCCGTTAAGAGTTTTTATTTGGCCCTAAGTCAACAAGTCATGGGATAGGAAATCATTGTTGCACATGTTTAAATAAAAAAGAAAAAATGACAAAACTATTCATCTTTACATAAATTGAATTCTTGTTTAATCTAGAAATCATTATTATCGGCATAGTTTCAAAGTAATCCGGATACCTTTTTATTATTATTCACCTATCTGTCAAAAGTCCGAATCTATGTTGTAATTAGTCTTTCTTTTGGTATGGTTTCAAATCAATAGAGCGGTTTAAAGTTTTAATTAGAGAATATAATTTATAAGCATGTATAAAATCAGATATTTCTAGCCATTTATAATAATTGAAGCGACCGTGCTAGAACCACGGGATCTGGGGGTGCCTAACACCTTCCCTCGGGTCAACAGAATTCCTTACTTAGAATTTCTGGTTCGCAGACTTCATTTGGAAAGTCGAAAATTTCCTCGATTCGGGATTTAAATAAATCGGTGACTTGGGACACCATAATTTATTCCAAGTGGCGACTCTGAAATAAATAGAATAATCCCGTTTCGAATATTGTCACTTAAATTGGAAAAACTCCCTTACGCTTCTACCCCCGGTAGTGGGCGCGCCAAAAGGAGGTGTGACAGCTCTGGCGACTCTGCTGGGGGATACAAACCCAGAACCACTGGTTCAGGGTTTAAGAATTCGAGCTTTGAATAATTATTTTATTTGGCTTATTTATTATCTGATTTTATTACATGTTTATATTTAATATGCTAAATGTTGCTTTACCGCTTTGATATTTTGTGAATTGTATATAAATTGTGCCGATACCCATTTTTTCTCTTCCGAGTCTTTTGAAATATAATACCGGGCATTTGCTGGACATAGCCCGTTTTTCTCAAGATAGTTGTGGTGCTTGGCACCCGGTGAAGGATTTTGTAGTCACACATGTTTAGGCGGAGAGTTTTGTCAATTAAGCCGAAAAGCCATGCTACCGGTGCACTGACACTCTTCGGCTCGAGTTGTCCGCTCGAGTTAAAGCCAGTCTAGACACCTTTTCCCACAGGATGATGACTTAGAATAACAAAACCTTATGCAGGATCCCCGATAGGAACGTCTATTTGCATCATGTGCATATTTGACTTAGGAGGCTCAACACAGGGGTTGGGCATGTCTAGGACAGGTGTACCTGAAATAAAAGAACAACTTGATGCATCTTTGTCTGTGCATTTATTTGTTTCGATCCTGCATGCTGACCGGTTTATTATTAAAAAAAATAAAAAAAATAAAAAATAAAAAAGAGAGGGGAAGAAGTGGAAAACGTCAGGGTAGAGAGTCAAAATAGTTTTATGGAAAATAGTTAGTTCTTTGAAGATAAATTTTGAAAAAATGCAAAAAAAAATTCCAAATAAATTTTCTTAATTTTACGAAAAATAGTTTAGTTTCTTAGAAAATAACTTTTGAAAAATGCAAAAAGTTCCAAATAAATTTTCTTAGTTCCTTAGAAAATAATTTTTTGAAAAATGCAAAAAAATTCCAAATAAATTTTCTTAGTTCCTTAGAAAATAATTTTTGAAAAAAATACAAAAAAAAAAAATTTCAAATAAATTTAGGTTAGTTTCTCTTAAAATAATTTATTTTAGAAATGCTGTTTAAAAATAGTTTGTTTTCTTTTCTTAAAATAATTTAGTTCTTTTATTACCGAACTACGCTGGTTTGATTCTCACACGGTGTGAGATACGTAGGCAACCTTCATCGGATCCAACCTCCCCTTTTTTCAAAAATAACCAAAAAATATCGAAATTGATTTTTTTCGTTGTAAATATGTTGAGTGATGCCGTTTTCAAAAATAGCCGAATGTACCCGAAAGGGACGCCGGAAGGCTGACTTTGCATAAACGGTCACTTTTGGGTCATTTTGTAGATTTTTGGTCGATTGACCCTCACAGCCTTATAATCTTCGTCCCCGAGGCGCTGAAAGGTCGTATTTGCAATACCGGATTTTTTTTGTTTTAATTTGAAAAATAAAAAAAATATATATCTAAATTTTAATTTTTGTCATAAATAAGTGAGGTGATGCCGCTTTTGCCAAAAATAGTCGAATGTTCCCGAGAGGGACGTCGAAAGGCCGACTTTGCATAAACGGCCACTTTTGATCATTTTTAGGATTCTTGGTCAATTAGCTAAACACAACCTTAAAATCCTCGTCCCCGAGGTGCTGAAAGGTCGTGTCTGCAAAACCATGTCTTTTATTTTAATTTGAAAAAAAATAAAAAAAAGAATCAGTGGCAGGTAAATGCTTGAATTTTTGGTCAAAATAAGCCAAGCTAGTTTCGGCGGTATTTCAAACCGTTCTTGTCGAGATAGCCTTATAGCATCTTTCAGTTGTCGAAAGGTTGTCTTCGTAAAAGAATGGACAAGTTTGTAAAGAAATCGTTCCCGGCCTAAAAATTCATACGGAGTTGAGAAGGGGCCACGTTTGCAGAAATAGCCATTTGATTGAAATTGTCAAACAGGGAAGTAATCTGCTAGTTTTTTTTCTTCTTAATTTATATTTCTTTTGATTAGATCATATGGTGTTTGATTTTCAAGTCTGTAAGTATTTCTTTTCATCAAAATCTGTTAGTATGGCTAGTTTTTAAAACTTTGTAATCAAGTTTGTTTTATTATGAAAGTTGAATATTCCTATAAAAAAATGTTTTATTATTATTGTCCTCTCGTATCCGAACTACGCGGGTCTGATTCTCACCGGATGTGAGATACGTAGGAAAACCTCATCGGTTCCGACCCCAAATTTTTTTTTTAAAAAAAAAAATCAAAAAATAAAAAACAAAAAAATACTCTCGTTTAGTTCCTTCATTCAAATCTTTCTTTAGAAAAAAAAAACTAAAAAATGGTTTCATTCTTTCTACTGCTTTTCATGAAATAAAAAGAAAAATCAATAAAAATCAAAATTTAAAAATATGGATTTTTTCTCCGAAGCAAATAAATTTTTATTTTTTTAGAAGTCTTTCTATCAAAAAGCAAATCAAAAAAAAAAAAAAAAAAAAAAAAGCAAAAATATGAATATATTTTCCTTTCTTCTTTTAAAGCATTTCTTTCAAGAATTAGTTGATTTACTCAATTCCCGGTTTTCCGAACTACGCCCGGTCTGATTCATGCGGGGACATGATACGTAGGCAATCCACATAAGATTCGACCATCACCGAAAAAAGAAAAAAAAATGAAAAAAAAAAAATTGATAAAGGGAGAAAGAAGATGAAAGCAAATGAAAGTATAAGCCGGAATAACGCATTACAATCGAATACAAGTAGCAACACGATCAACTGTATAAGTGCATCACACCCAACGTGAGATTACTTATCTGTTATGTCGTTTCAGACTAACCGTTTGTATGCCAAACTCCAGGTTTTAGAAAAAAGGTGGTTGATTTTGTGGTACTCTGGCCTTACATTCATACTTCACGAGGTCCAACGGAAAAGTTCAGCAACCCGTTGCTAAATCAAAAGAAAGTACCCATCCTTACTTCACAAGGTCCAAAAGAAGTGCCAACATGTCTTCAGAAATCCCCCTATCAACCATTCCCGTTTTGGAAGAGAGTTCTGTGTCAGCCATTCCGGCTACTGAGTCAGCAGTTGCAGAAGAAAATAGAATTTTGCGATGTCGAATGCTGGAGATGTTAGATGACTGGAATAACGGGAAAGAGCCCCCAAGTCTGATCCCTGGGTTCCCCGAACTATTCCTCAGGTCAAGTGGGATTTCTAATACTCCCACCAATTACCCACATACTCTGTTTGGGTATTCTAATGTCACAACCCTCTCTGAATCACCCTCCACTTCCTATCCTCGGCAGCATTAGGTACATCTGCAAGAACATCCGTTGGTTTGCCCGTTCCAATCACGGCGCATCCCGGCACGCATACTCCTTTCTTTGATTCCTCTTCTTTCACATTCCCGGCACCACCCCTTCCACGGGATCCTACCCAGTTTGCCGCCAATGTCTATCCTCAACTCATGCCAAGCCAAAATCCAAAAGCTCCCGAACGGGATGAAATGGAAAAAAGAATGAGCAGCTTGGAACAGAGTTTGAAAAACATGCAAGGTCTATGCGGACAGAAGAGTGTTTCTTACGCAGATTTGTGCATGTTCCCACATGTCCATTTTCCGTCAGGCTTTAAGATGCCAAAGTTCGAAAAGTATGACGGGCACGGCGACCCTATTGCTCATCTAAAGAAATACTGCAATCAATTGCGAGGTGCCGGCGGCATAGGAGAATTGCTTGATGGCATATTTCGGAGAAAGCTTGATCGGGATAGCATCAGAATGGTACATGGATCAAGACATATCTCGATGGCACATCCGGGACGATTTGGCCAGAGATTTTGTGAAACAGTTCCAGTACAACATTGACATCGCGCCAGACAGGAATTCTTTATCGAACTTAAAGAAGAAACCCTCCGAAAGCTTCAGAGAATATGCTATTAAATGGCGAGAGCAAGCATCCAGGGTGAAACCCCCTATGGACGAAATAGAAATGGTCACTACTTTCCTCCAGGCTCAGGAACCAGACTATTTCCAGAACATGCTGTCAGCAATGGGAAAGCCTTTCGCAGAGGCGATCAAGATTGGGGAAATGGTAGAAAATGGTTTAAAAACGGGAAGGATTTTGAGTCAGGCAGCCATTCGAGCGACCTCCCAAGCAATCCAAGGAGGGTCTGGAGGAATATCAAAGGGTAGGATGAAAGAGGAAACATCCATGGCAACTTCGGGTGATAGAAGACACCACGCTCCTAGACCTTTCTTTTCAGAAAGAACCCCCCAGCATTATTACTCTGTTCCAGAAATGTCCTATATCCCTCAACCATACGCGGTCATGAATGCTCAACCTTTTGCGCAACCGCAACAACATGTCAGTAGAAACCAAGCTCTATTTCCAAGAAATCAGCCTCCCCACCAGAACCACTATAATCCCCGACCTCCGCAGAATAACTTCCGTCCTTGGGAACAACCAAAGTAATCAAACTTTAACCCAATTGGTGAATCTTACGCTAATCTATTCCCGAAACTTGTCCAAATGGGTCTACTGCAGCCGGTTCCTCAAAATAGACAAAACCCGGCATCGCCTTCCTACAAAGCTGGTGTCAGATGTGCATATCATTCAGAGGCAGAGGGCCACCATACTAATGACTGTTGGACTTTGAAACAAGCAGTGGAGAAGAGCAAGGGAAGATTGTGTTGAAGGATGAGGATGTCCCAAATGTGACCAATAATCCGCTGCCTGCTCACAATAACGGGCCGATAGTTGGGATGATTTGTGAAGACGAAGAATTCGATCCAGCGCTCAAGGCCATAATTGCTATTTCTGACGTGGAAAGGAAGCCCAAGGCGGCCTCGAAACAAGAGAAGGGGGAAAAGAAGAGTAAAATCACTGGTTTAGAACGAGAAAGGGAAATTGGTTCACCTAAGCAAGCCTATGTGGCATGGGGGGCAATTAAGACACCACGGCTGAATGAGCCAGTGTTTGTTGGACGCGTACCACAAAAGCTTAAGGACCGTCAAGAGAATGATAATGAGGATTTCATGACCGAAGAGAGTGAAGGAAAACATGAAGCAAAGCTCTGCGATACCCACATGGTCGAGCCAGGGAAAGGGACTATCACCGTTGAGATGGGATCGGACACTAAACTCCCAAACTGAAAGACTAGGCCATTCCCGATCAGGCGGAAGCCCGATAAACTTGTCCTGCCACATTTTTCTGCATCCAGAATTATTTCAGGGTGTAAATTGGATTTTTCTTTTAGTTTGTGTTTTTAAATTTCCGAATGTGAACCCTGTTTTATCCTTTCGATTCCAAGAAATGAAATTAATATTTCATCGTCCGTTTCCTTTTCTTTTGTTATTCTTTGTTCTTTCAGATTTGTTTTAGTTTTCTTTTTCTCTTCTCTTTAGTTCAAATCATGTAGCTTTAAATAACATGACATGCTTGCGGACTTCATGCCTAGATCCTAAAACGCTGTCAGACTTCAGAATAATGAATCGAGAGTTGAAATGCACAAAAGTTTATTTTGAGAAATGAACAAAAAATTGGAATAACTGAAGGAAAATTGGTTCGCATACAAAAGGGGTGTGTTTTACTCAAGGAATACCCGAGTAGTTATCCCAACAAAGAATGGCGCATGCTTGCAACAAGAAAGTGCGGCCCAGGAATCTCGAAATAGAACAACCGGCGTTAAGGCGTATTCCCCCTCATTACCAAGAAACAAAAGGAAAAATTTTCTCCTAATTGGAAGGATTCATACACCATCCGGAAAATATCACTGAGAGGAACACTGTATCTGGAAGACGTTGAAGGAAATGATCTTGAAACAGTAATCAATACAGATACAGTACAAAGGTACTATGTCAGGACCTACTGCGACATTGGCTTTTGGATAATTGAGATGACGAAGGCTTTCTTTCCCGCTACCCAAACACTACCGACCCTTTTGTAAACCCTTTGAGACGGTTACCTTTCTTTGGCTACCCTCTTTGGAATCCAAATAAAAAATAAAAAAAAAAAAACCAAAAACAAAACAAAACAAAACAAAACAAAGTACTTGAACTACGTTCTGACTTGATTCCAAAAGGATACGTAGGCAACCTCTCTTGAGGTTCAGTCATAACAAAACAAAAATCCCAATTTCCCCAAAAATTGAAACTGGGGCAGATGATATGACGGTTCAGTTTAAATCCGTCAAGATGGTTCCAGAGTTGTAATTCCATTCAATTTCCTTTTTACCAAAAAAACCTTGTTCAAGTCCTTCATATCAATTGGCAAAGGCAAGGAAGTGAAGAATGTCATTGACGGAAATCTGACACAGTCTGAATTGGGAGAAACAAAATGAGAGAGTCTTATCGGTGAAAACCTTCGGGCACCATAAGGCGATGGCGATTGGAGAAGCTAAAAATGAGAGAGTCCGTTTAGTGAAAACTCGCAAAGAGCACTATCAGGCAACAATGAGAAGAGAAATGAGAGGGATCGATTGGCGGAAACCTGCAAAAGGCGCCACCAACCAAAAGAAAGACGTCCCTTCACTAAAAGAATTTTGGCAAGATTCCACGGTTTTGAAATTGCGAATCAATGGGTTCATAAGAAGTTGGAAAGTTTATGTGGGTCAGGCGTCCAGTCCAAGAAGCATGTCATGTTTATTTGGAGTCAGCATGCATCCCAGATAAGTCCTTCTTTTTCCCGAAAGGGACGTTTCTTTTTAAACTCATTTTCTTGTTTTTTGTATAGTTATTCTTTGAATCCCTTTCGGTTTAATGTTAATTCTGAAACTATTACAAAGAAAGGCGGCAGGACCGGTTTCACATGCCTCCTGAAAAAAAAAAAAAAATTGAAGAAAGATACCCAGCCTCAGTTGTTGTATTGATCTAATCCCAACTGATCGTAATGATCGATTGTTTCCAAGGAAACGGAGATTAGGAAGAAAATGGAAATCAAATGCTAAGAAGAGACGGAATGAGGCAGAAGGACAGAACCCACACAGAAAATCCTCGTGGAATCCCGAGGATGAACCCGGTCAGTTTGAAAAGAAGTCACCCCCAAAGACAGTTGCTAGCAAAGTTCTCAATGGAAATGGGGCAAAGATCAAGCAATGAAGATAATCAAGGCCACAAAGTCAACTACTTTTTCAACTAATAAAATATTCTTTGTTGAAAGCAGGTCTATTTAATTGTGCAAGAAGAAGGTACAACCCAAGGAAGTGGAGTACGCAAGCATTGAAATGGCTCTGGAACAAGGAAAACACATAAAAAAAAAAATAAAAAATAAAAAAAATAAAATAAAAATAAAAATAAAAATAAAAAAAATACCTAAAAGAAGGCCCAAAAGGAAGAATAAAAGAAAGGAAAATGAAAACTCCAAAAAGAGAATCAAATCATGTTAGTCCAATATCCGTTTGGACCCCGGTCAGAAAACCGAGGGTCACTCCGGCCAGAAAGCCGTGAGACATTTTGTTTAAATTATGGCCAGAAAGCCGTAAAAACTTTCTTTCAAAATCCCCGGTTAGAAAACCGAGGATCTCCCAGCCAGAAAACTGCGGAGCCATTTACTTTTACCCCGGCCAAAAGACTGAGGGTCTGAAGGCCAAAAAACCATTAGACATTGTTTGAATTCCAGCCGGAAAGCCGTGAAACTTTATCCCGGGTCAGAAAACCGAGGATTTCCCAGTCAGAAAACTACGGAGCCATTTACTTTTACCCCGGCCAAAAACCGAGGGTCTAGCGGCCAAAAAACCGTTAGACATTGTTTGAATTCCGGCCAGAAAGCCGTGAAACTTTTATCCCGGTCAGAAAACCGAGGATCTCCCGGTCAGAAAACTGCGGAGCCATTTACTTTTACCCCGGCCAAAAAACCGAGGATCCGATGGCCAAAAAACCGTTAGACATTGTTTGAATTCCGGCCAAAAAGCCGTGAAACTTTTATCCCCGGTCAGAAAACCGAGGATCTCCCAGTCAGAAAACTGCGGAGCCATTTACTTTTACCCCGGCCAAAAAACCGAGGGTCTAGCGGCCAAAAAACCGTTAGACATTGTTTGAATTCCGGCCGGCCAGAAAGCCGTGAAACTTTTATCCTCGGTCAGAAAACTGCGGAGCCATTTATTTTTTACCCCAGCCAAAAACCGAGGGTCTTGCGGCCAAAAACCGCTAGACATTGTTTGAATTCCGGCCAAAAAGCCGTGAAACTCTTCTTCAAAGCCCCGGCCAAGAAGCCGTGGAACGTTTATTTGTTGAAACTGTGATTTTCTTACCTAAAGAAGTCTTTTTAATCACTTTCTGTGTCACAACTAACTCACGAAATGTTCCTAGTCCGGCCAGAAAGCCGTGAAACTTTTATCCCCGGTCAAAAACCGAGGATCTCCCCAGTCAAAAATTGCGGAGCCATTTACTTTTACCCCCAGCCAAAAAACCGAGGGTCTTGCAGCCAAAAAACCGCTAGACATTGTTTGAATTCCGGCCAGAAAGCCGTGAAACTTTTATCCCCGATTAGAAAACTGAGGATCTCCCAGCCAGAAAACTGCGGAGCCATTTAATTTAACCCCGCCCAAAAAACCGAGGGTCTGACGGCCAAAAATTCGTTATACATTGTTTGAATTCCGGCCAGAAAGCCGTGAAACTTTTATCCCCGGTCAGAAAACCGAGGATCTCCCAGTCAAAAACTGCGGAGCCATTTATTTTAACCCCGGCCAAAAAACCGAGGGTCTGACGGCCAAAAAACCGTTAGACATTGTTTGAATTCCGGCCAGAAAGCCGTGAAACTTTTATCCCCGGTCAGAAAACCGAGGATCTCCGAGTCAGAAAACTGCGGAGCCATTTATTTTAACCTCGGCCGAAAAACCGAGGGTCTTGCGGCCAGAAAACCATTAGACATTGTTTGAATTCCGGCCAGAAAGCTGTGAAACTCTTCTTCAAAATCCAGTCCAGAAAGCCGTGGAACGTTTATTTGTGAAATTGTGATTTTCTTACCCAAGACCAAAGAGACTTTTTAATCGTTTTCTGTGTCACAACTAACTCACGAAATTTTCCTAGCAAAAGTAGGGCAGAAAAATTTCGTTCGTTTGTTTGTTTTGTTGTCTAAATAGGTTTGACCTCGGGACGCAAGGATCGAGATAACCTACAAATGGAACATCAATCCAGAGTGAAGAAAAAGAAGAAAAGAACCAAAAGAAAGAGTTCAAACGTTGGAGTAAACAAAGGCGCGGATTGCTCGGAAGATGATTGAAGCAACAAGCTCCGCCGACTCCGTTTCACTTAATGTTATAGAAATAAACAAGCACGTACAGCTTGTTGAGCATCAAGATTCAGATCGAGGTCTACAGCAAATCAACTAAGATTCAAGATCAAGTTTTCAAGAGAATCATAGATAGGAATCTTGTAACTCATAGTTTGATAGCATAGCTAGTTCAGCTTTAGTTTCTTTTTGGTGTAATAAGGAGGTCAGTAAGCAGTAAGCAGCAACAGCAGCAACGATAGCAACAAGTAACAGCAAAGTGTCAGTCCACGGTAGTCCCAGCTACCAAAACTTCCCGAACTACATTGACCTGATTCCTGTTTAGCCCAGGATATGTAGGAGACCTTCGGAAGCAAAGGTTCGGTCAAACTTTTCCAAAAAATGCTTCATACGGAGTGCTCAGACGGGCAAAAATCGCTCGTATCCGCTCACTTATCTTTGCACGAAAACTCTTCATGTTTCCGCGCAAAGAGGGGCAGTTGTGAGCACGTGATTTTTGTCTCACACGAATTACTCCTAAAAAATTCAAAATAAAATACTTCTGTGTTGTTTGCAATTTTTGTGAATTTTATGTTAATTTTCTCTTATTGTTTGCGTTCGCGTGTCCGTGTTTAAATAAATAAAAAATACAAAAATATGCTGCATTTTTATATGAAATTCAACTTTGCGATTAAGAGTAATTAAGTTTGTTTTACGAAAATAATAAAAAAAAAATATAATAACAAAAAATGTATCTTCTACATTTTGCCATTTAGTGTCCAATTGTGTGATTTTATTTTGGTACTTTGATTGTGTGTGCGATAATTATTATTGAGAATTAATTTGTATTTGTAAAGATAATTTTTGGTTTTTAATTTAATCTAGTATTTTTTATTCTTAAATTAGGAGTTAAAAAGGATAAGAAAAGAAATAAAAGTGGAATCCGGACCAGGCCCTAAACTCTACCAGCCCAAAACCAAAACCCACCTCACCCAATCCAATTAACCCCATCTGCCTCTAAATGATCTGGACCGTCATTTGCAATGATCCAACGGATCAGGATTAAGAGCCCAAATTATATACCTGATCCAAATAACCCGGTCCATCTACCCACAGGGGAATGATCACGACCGTTGAATCTTATGACCCAACGGTCGAGATTGAAAGGATAATTTTAATACCCCCAAAAGAGCCGATCACCCATTCCAAGCCCAAACCCTTTTTCTTGTCTCTCTCTGAAGCGAAGAAACGCCGCCCGTCGCCACCGTCCGCCGCCTGCCGGAAATCGCCTCACGGCGGTTCCGGTAGGCCAAACGCTCCCATTTTTACACCACAACACCCCCATAACCTCCTCATTCCAGTGCTGAGTTTAGTTTCTTTCGAATCACACCTCAATGCTTCGAATATTGAATCAAAGAACGACCGTCAAACTTCGCCGCTCCCGTTTACCCCCAAACTCATCCCAAACATTCCCCTAGTCTCGCTCACACCCAAACCACCTTTGGTTTTGTTCGAATCCAACCCAAAAGCCTCGAACCCCAAATCGACCCTCATGAACCCTAGAATTCAAGAATTGGGGATTTCGTCCAAGTTAACAGTAATTGAAGTTAATGGACTTTAATTGAAGTGTTTTCGCTTGAAAACATTTCAATTAAAGTCCGTTTAACTTGAAAAATGCAAACTCAAGTCCATTTGAGCCAAGGCTACTCGATTTCGGATTCTTTGCTTGAGGTATTTCGTTTTCTTTCTGCTTTCATTTATGTTCGTTGTTCATTGTTTTGTTTTAGTCGTTCATGTGTTCAATTTTGTGTTTAATTTTAATTTTGTTTCTTCTTCTCCAATCCGACCCTTTATTTTGGTCAGTCCATTTGCCTGTTCGATTGTCTGTGACTACTGTGTTGGCATTGTGTGTTTGAATTGTGTAAGGTCACCAATTTGTTGAAATGAATTCCTGACCACTGAGCCTGCCCGTAGGCTATTTTTGTATGATTGTTAGTTATCGACTATAGAGGTCAGGATTGATTAAACAAATATCGTCGTAGGCTCGGCTGTTATCAATATGACAGAAATGTCATTTGTATTTGCTTAGATTTAACCCGAGCCACTGCCTGGATTAAAGTTGTAGTTGTTTGTTGATTTTGAATTAGGGATACTTGGGTATAGCTGTGTTAGTTTTTAAGTTAAAATCTAAAAGCCAATAGCTAGTTTGTCTAAGAGGTGTAGTGCACATGGGAACCATTTCACATGTTTTGAACAAAAAGAACAGGCTGCCAATACACCTTTTGATTTAAAAAAGGGTTAAGACAATAAGTAATGAACTGGACAGAGAATGTCATGGCAGAAACTAGTTTACTAATGCTGTTGAGTGCTCTTAAGAGCTAGAAATGAGAGCTCACATGGGGGAAATGATTCAAAAGTTAAAGGTACCCATGTGTTTAATGAGAGAGGCAGTAAATCTGAGTGTTCAGGAAGTGTGAAGGGCTGTTATGTTTGGCTATAAAACTGGCAGAACAGTTTCTCACAAGGAACACATTACATTGAGAGCAAGAGAGAATTCTGGCAGTCTAAAAGACATACAGAGAAACACTAACCACTTGCTGAAAGAAGAGAGAGAGCAGAATAGTTTCACACACACACAAATACTCACTGGAAAAACAGAGAGATATACTGAAAAAACAGAGAGAAAACAGAGAGAAAAAGTGAAAAGAAAAAAAAACATTCTGAGAGGAGAGGTTGGCTTTTGAAATCAGATTCAAAGGTCACACAAAAAGAATATCAGGGATTTAATAGAAAGGTTAATCAGTTCTCTTAGGTTCTGCATTTGGTTCTTCTTTAATCAGTCAGTGAGAGTTTTTGAGAGTTTAGAGGCAGACATTTCAAGTTCTTAGGATCTATCTGTTTGAGTGTGTTGTTGGTTTGGAACTGGAATTGTTGCTCGTTTGAGTCTGACTGGCTATTAGTTGATTCGTTGGATGTGCTGGGTTTATTTTGGTCAATCCGTTGCTTTTAGTGTTGTTGTTTTCTATTAGCTTTTACTGCTGCATACTGCTTCTTGCTGCTAACTCCTCCATTTGTTCAATTCTACTTCCAGGTACACAATCGAACTCATGTAGATGTTATATTGGTGAAACGAAAAATCAATGGAAATTTGAAGATCTGTTGAACTCCCATTTTTTTTTCTGCTATTTATTTCCTTAGATCAAAAATAATGTTGTTACTCTGAATAAATTCATGTCAACTCATGTGTAGTAGGTTATAAATTATAAATGTGTAACTTGACTGTTGGATCATGTCTTGATTGTGGTTTGATTTGTGATTATAGTTATAGTTTGGTATAGGGTGGTATTGTTTACAACCGTTAGTATTGAATCGTTTATAGTTATAGTATTGAAGTGTTTATAGTTAATGCCGAAGTGTTTATAGCTATGGTTTGTGATCAAATACAGTCAGCTAGTATAATTCTAAAACAAACTCAGTGTTAGAGTTTTAATTAAGCATGATAGGCTTTCACATTAAAATGATATAATATATCTAGTTGAATGGATTGAATTGATTCATTTCTAAAGTTTGAACTCGTTGCATTATCATTAGTATTAATATAAACTGAGCCAGTTTTCTCTAACCATATAATTTATAAACATGTATAAAATCAGGAATTTTTAGCCATTTATAATAATTGAAGCGACCGTGCTAGAACCACGGGATCCGGGGGTGCCTAACACCTTCCCTCGGGTCAACAGAATTCCTTACTTAGAATTTCTGGTTCGCAAACTTCATTGGAAAGTCAAAATTTCCTCGATTCGGGATTTAAATAAATTGGTGACTTGGGACACCTTAATTTATTCCAAGTGGCGACTCTGAAATAAATAGAATAATCCCGTTTCGAATATTGTCACTTAAATTGGAAAAACTCCCCTTACGCTTCTACCCCCGGGTAGTGGGCGCGCCAAAAAGAGGTGTGACAGATGGTATAAAATAGTGATGTCATAATCCTTGAGCAACTCAAGCCACCTCTGCTGCCTCAAATTTTGATTCTTCTATTTTAACAAGTGCTATAGACTGCGTTGATCAGTATACACCTCACAGGACGTGCTGTCCAAATAGTGCCTCAAAATCTTCAAGGCATGAACTATGGCCACTAATTCTAAATCGTGAACAGGGTAGTTCTTCTCATGAGGCTTCAACCAATGAGAAGCATAAGCAATAACTCAACCCTCCTGCATCAATACACAACCTATCCCAACTCTCGATGCATCATCATACATAGTATAGGAACTTAACGCTGATGGCAACACTAACACTGGAGCTGTGGTCAAAGATGTCTTGAGCTTTTAAAAGCTCTCCTCGCACTCATCCAACCATACGAACGGTGCACCCTTCTGCGTCAACCTGGTCAAGGACGAAGCATTAGATGAAAATCCCTAAACAAACTGGCGATAATACCTCGTCACACCAAGAAAACTCCAGGTCTCCATAGCTGAGGACAGTCTAGGCCAACTCTGCACCACCTCTATCTTCTTAGGGTCAACCTCAACACCATTACTATACACCACGTGTCCTAGAAAATCTACAGACCCAAGCCAGAACTCACACTTGGAGATCTTCGCATACAACTTCTCCTACCTCAACCTCTACAATAATACTCTCAAATGATGAGCATGATCCTCCTGGCTACAAGAGTACACCAGGATGTCATCAATAAACACAATCACAAAGGAATACAGATACGGACGGAACACACTGTTCATTAAGTGCATGAACGCGGCTGGGGCATTAGTCAGCCCAAAAGACATCACTAGAAACTCATAATGCCCATATCTCGTTCTGAAGGCTGTCTTGATAATATCAGAATCTCTAATCTTCAGCTGGTGATAGACTGAACAAAGATCAATCTTTGAGAACACCCTCGCTCCCTGGAGCTGATCAAATAAATCATCAATACGCGGTAGAGGATACTTGTTCTTCACCATTACCTTGTTCAACTACATATAATCAATACACATCCTCATTGAGCCATCTTTGTTCTTGTTAAACAACACCGGTGCACTCTATGGTGACATACTAGGGCGGATGAAATCCTTATCTAGGAGTTCCTGAAGCTGCTCTTTCAATTCCTTCAACTCAGCTGGTGCCATACGATAAGGAGGAATAGAGATGGGTTGAGTGCCCGACAGCAAATCAATACCAAAGTCAATATCCCTGTCCGGTGGTATGCTTGGTAGGTATGATGAAAAAACATCTTGTAAGTCCCTCATAATGGGCAGAGAATCAATACTAGGAGTCCTAGCTTCAACATCCCTCACAAATGCTAAATATGATAAACACCCTTTCTCAACCATGCGCTGAGCCTTTAATAAAGAAATCACCTGGCTAGGGACATAATCAGTCGAACCTTGCCACTCAATCCACAGAATACTAGGAATGGCCAACGTAACTATCTTGGCATGATAGTCTAGCATAGCATGCTACGGAGATAGCCAATTCATACCCAGAATCACGTTGAAGTCTACCATACCCAACAACAGAAAATCAACTTGGGTATCCGACCCCCAATAGTAACAAGACAGGATCGATATTTGTGATCTACAATAATCGTATCACCCACCGGGGTGGATACATGCACATGCAAGGTAAGACAACTACGTGTCGTGACCAAATGATAAGGAAAATAAGAGGACACATACGAGTATGTAGACCCGGGATCAAACAAAATAGAAGCATCCCTATGGCAAACTGAGATAATACCTGTGATCACTGCATCTGAAGCAATAGTATCTCTCCTATCCAGAAGTGCATAGAATTGAGCCTGACGACCGCTCTATCGCCAAACACTCCTGGGGCGACCTCGAGATTACTGACCCCCACCCCTAATAGTCTAGGATAGTGCTAAAGTAGATGGAGTAGAATAGGAGGGCTTATCCCTTTGATGAGACCTACCACTGCGAAGTCGAGGACACTGCCTCCATATGTGGCCAAACTTGCACTCATAACAACTACCCGGCACTGGAGAAGGGGACTGAAGGGAACCCCCCGCCACAAATGAACCTTGGGCTGAAGAAGCAGGAGTAAAACTCTAACTTGGGAGGGCATTGAGTGAAGACTCGCCCTGCTAATAACACTGACGACCACGACCGGAAGAAGCTCCAATGTGCTCTGGGCGACCTGACTGAGGAGGTCTAAAGGAATAATCTCTGCCCTGAAGAAACTGGCCCCTAGATGGAGCACCATTTTAACTGCCCGAACCTCGAGGACTCTTGGCCTCCCTCTCCTTTTGCTCTCGGCGATGATCTACCTCAATCTGGCATGCCATATTCACTACCTCCTCGAAGGATGCTGCTACTACTCTCTCCCTGGTCATCAAGATACAATAGAATAGTTGAGGCCATCTATGAACATCTTGATGCTCTCCCGATCTATCGGGATCATGTATGTATCATGTCTGGCTAACTAAGTATACCTCAACTCGTACTGAGTTACTATCATATCCCCTTGAACTAACCACTCAAACTGGCGGTGCAGCACTTCTCTACGGGACTGCGGCACATACTTCTCTAAAAAGAGAGTGGAAAACTGCTGCCAGGTAAGGGTTGCTACTCCTGTAGGCCTACGTCTTACAAACTCCTCCCACCATATGAATGTTGGCCCCGAAAACTAGAAAGTAGTAAAAGATACCCCACTAGACTCAAGAATCCCCGCTGTACGAAGCATCCTCTGACACTTATCCAAAACTCCCTGGGCATCCTCACCCTCAGTACCGTTGAACGTCTGAGGCTAAAGTCTACCAAACCTCTCTAACCGACGCCGTTCATCGTCTGGCATCAATGGGACCACATACTCTGGAGCTGGTGCGACTAGTGCAACTAGAGTAATCGGTGCAACTGGATGAGTTGGGTCTACTACTGCTGTCTGTAATGTCTGATGACCACCCCCCGTCTGAGATGTCGCTGCGGCAGTAGTAGCGAAAACTGCCTAAGCCAAACCAGTACAGACAGATAATATCTAGGCCGAAGCCTCCGGAAGGCCAGGAATAAAAATAGGCACTATCGGTGCCTGAGCGTGTGCTACTGGAGCATCAACAACAGGGGGCTGATCCTGAATAGGGGCAACAGGTGGGTCAACTGGTACTACCCCTGCTGCTCTACCACGACCACGACCACGACCGTGTCCACGGCCTCTAGCTAGTGGAAATGGTGGTCATCCACCTTGCCCGGTAGCATGAGTTCTCGACATCAGTGAGAGAATAGAATACAGAAGTTTGGTTCTCGGAACAACAAAACTGTACGACAAGAGTTCAAGAATATGAAGTGTTTCCTAAAGGTTTTACAGCCTTTCGAGGATCAATACAGATGTCTCTGTACCGATCTGCGACACACATCTAACCAGCTTAAGACTCATGAGGCCTAGTAACACAGGCTCTAATACCAACTTGTCACGACCCCAAACCCGGTCGTGATGGCGCCCAGCACATTGCTAGGCAAGCCCGACCAATCACACTCACATTCCGAGCTACAAGCTCACATTTGTTATTCAAAAATCATTAACAATAAAGAAATATCCTAAATTTAAAAAATATATAGAAACAACCCAATAAACTAGTACAAACAACTTCCCCCATATCTGGGGGTCACGAGTCAAGAGCCTCTACCAGAATAGCGTAATAGTAATACTTAAGTATATCATAAACTAAATATGCGAAAATGTAAAAAACACAGAAATAATGGAGGAGTCGGGTCTTGTGGACGCTAGGCAGCTACCTCGACAAGCTCCAAAATATACTCTAAAGAAGAATCTAAAGATCAACTCTACCTTGAGGTACCTGGATCTGCACACATGGTGCAGGGAGTAAAGTGAGTACTTCCAACTCAGCGGTAATAGACATGTATTATGATATTGAAGGCAAGAAATCCCAAAATACCACACAGTAAAGCTATAACAGTGTTTCTATTCCTTTTAACAGTGTAAATCTCAGGAAAACAGTAACAGATATAGCAGACAAGAATAATGCATGAATGCAATGCAAATGCACATAAACGACGGCGCGTAGCCCAATCCATTTGGGTACCGGCGCTCACTTTGGGGGTTCAGACTCCGGAGGGGCTCCTACATTCCAAGCGCAATATCATAGTAACATATGATATGGCTTGCAACTCGATCCACTATCAGTCCAACTATATGCATGCAAACCTCACATGCACAAATAACTTACCATTTTTAGTTCCGTTTAACAGTAATTATACAATTAGGTGTTCAGAAGCTCAGAATTTTCAAATCATATTTCGAAAGTGTTTAGCTCAGGACTGATATCATGAAAACATTCTATAAATCATAGAAAGAGTTATAACAATCCTCACTGGATCCAAATAACCGTCATGCAGCCCAAATATATCTATAACCATCCAAGTAGGAGGTTTACCGGCTCATTTATAGCCAACAACACAGTACGATACCACTCGGGCGGACTAAGCCATAGTCCCCAATCCCAATCGACCCCGCACTCACCGTGGAGTATATGTCTCGCCTCAATCGCATAAAGCAAATTTTTGCTGCAATTCAGTAGCTCCCAACAACCAAACTTGGTCCATTTGAACCCCCGAAATCACCCCGAGGCCCCTAGGACCCCAACAAAAACCACCAACCTACTCCAAAACATCATATGAACCTGTTTCTATCATAAAAACGTGAAATTTAACACAAAATCATGAAATCACGATGGATTCAAGCCTAAGTTTCAACTATAACTTCTGAAACTAACATTCGATCAAAAACTCGACCAAACGACGTCTGAATGACCTGAAAATTGGTAGACATATCCAAAATCACCTTACAAAGCTACTAAAACTCTCAAAATTCCATTCCAACTCAAGGATCAAAATCTCGCCTATTAATCGGAGTCCGCCAAAATTCCAACTTCGCCAATTTAAGCCTATTTCTACACTGGACCTCAAAATTCAATTCAGATCGCTCTCCTAAGTCCCAAATCATCCCTGGAAGCTAACCGAACCACTGGAATTCACATACAAGCCCTCTAACCACCTAGTCAACTTTTCGGTTGACTTTTTTGAAACATACTACCTTCTAAGAGGCTATGTGCCTTATTTTCAACCAGAACCAATTCCATTACACCCGATAGACTTGAATACTGATATAGAAACACGAACCAACACAGCAAGGGGAAAATGGGGTGGTAACTCACATGACGACAGGACGGGTCATCATATTGCCCCTACCACGACCTTGACCACGACATCGGCCCCTCGCGGCCCTGATTAGTGGTACTGGTGGTTGTCTATCCTGCCCAATAGCACATGTACTTACCATCTGTGAGAGAATATAATAATAGAAGTTTAGTTACCAGTCTCAACTGATTCGTACAATAAGAATTCACGAATGTGAAGTTTCCTAAGAGTTCTGCAGCATCTCCAAGATAAGTGCAAACGTCTCGGTACTGATCCTTAAGACTTTACTAAACATGCTCATGACTCGTGAGACCTATGTAACTTAGAATAAGAAACCAACTTGTTATGACCAAACTCAACCGTCATGATGGTGCCTATGACGGAACTAGGTGATGTTCTCTTCTTTCAATGCATTTATAGTTGATTCTTATAAAGTTTTGGTGTTTTGTAGTGCATGAGACTTCAATACCCAAACACCTAGAAAAGAAGTTAAAAACCCACAAAATAGTAGGAATGCTACAAGTATGCGATCGTAGAAGCACTATGCGGATTGCATAATCACCACAAACTGAAGCAACTATTTTGACCAACTGAAGAGAAGAATGTGCGGTCCATTATGCGGTCGCATAACACTTCTACGAATCGTATAATGTCAGGACCCAAACTACCATGCCTTGATGGCGCCTATCGTGGTACTAGGAAAGATGAATCTTTACCAAAAACAACCCCATATTTCATTTTAAAATTTAGATTCAAGTTATTTAACACAAAAAAAACTTCATAAAGAATTTCTAAATAACAAAAGTGCGGAACGAAAAGCCCGACATGGGGTGTCACTAGTCACGATCATCTTCAACAATTTATCTGAAAATACTAATACTAATACTAATACAGTCTGGAAAGTAACTATGAAATACCGTAGAAAGATGGGAGGGGGAAGAGTAGGGCTACGTTCGCTAGCAGCTACCTTGGAAATTCTAAGAAGATCTACAGTTGGAATAGTATACAACCGCTATTGGGTCCCAATGTTCATGGATCTTCATACAAGGTGCAATATGCTAACATAGTAAGTAACAACACCAAATAATCCCTGAGCACTAGTGATGAGCAATAAAGCATATAAATTTTTCATGTCATAAAATCTCAATAAAATACAACAGGCTTCTAAAATTAGGGTTTGAATCCAATCATCTCGTTTAAAACCCAATTCCAGTAAAAATCATTTAAAGGTATTTTTGAACACTTTCTCAAATAGAGGCTTGATGCAACGATGCGAAAAAATGATGAAATCATAAACAACCCCTAGGGTGAAACATCACTCATATACATCCCCTCGGGCAAACCTTACCGTCAACCGTATACAACACCTCGGGCATAGCTCACAGTCCCTCGTAAATAGCCCCTTGGGTATACCTTACCATCACTCATGTCTCCCAGTCACTCAATACTCAGCACTCACACTTATTAGGTACGTGTGCTCTCTGGGGGTGTGCAGAGTCCGAAGGGGTTCCTTCAGCCCAAGCGCTATAACAACCCAACTCGTGGAATAAATCAATCAGGCCCTCAGCCTCACTCAGTAATGAATCAGTAAGACATGATGCGGCATGCAGCCCGATCCAATAAATATCCTCACAAATTAGGCACTTGTGCTCACTTAGTCATAGACCTCTCAAGCCACTTGGGCACTTAGTAAAAATCGGATACTATGCCCAAAACAACATTTATATGCATCAAAATTCTGAGTATGGATTTCTAATCAACATTTATATTGTTGATTTCATATAAATGTTGTTTTGGGCATAATATCCTATTTTTTAGGCTTTGTTGTCCCGAGTCACCGGTTTAAATCCCAAATCGAGGAAATTATTCGACTTTCCAATTGGACTCTGCGAACCAGAAATTCTGTGTAAGGAATTCTGTTGACCCGAGGGAAGGTGTTAGGCACCCCTGGATCCCGTGGTTCTAGCACGGTCGCTTACATTATCATAAATGGCTAAAAATATAATTTTTTCACATGCTCCAACCTGTAATGCAATTTTATAATTATTTACCGCTTTTTAATTATTTTTACGAAAGTGAACGTTGACTAAAACATGTTTTCGGATCTCGTCACATGAAATGTACCCGGATCCTCGACACATCTTTATTTGACGTTTTCGGATTTGGATTTGGGTTGTATGAAATGCACACCCGTATTAGGAAGGGAAGGTTATTAAAAACGCGCCTATAGAGTCTATCATGTGGTTATCTTTTGGGAAGGCCGTGAAATTCGCTAACGGCCCGTCCGAGTTTCTAGGTATTTTACTAAGTAATTGATGAGGGCCCTGCAATTATATATTTTATTTGGCAAGGCTCGTCTCATTTTATTATTAAAGGCCAACTAAAGCAAACTAGAGTTTTCTATGGATTATTTGTCTCTAAGGGCTAATTAATTTACAAATACTAATTCGAGCCACGAATTCAAGTCCCAATTCAAACAAAAGGGAACACCCTTTTAGCTTGAACCCTGTAAGGCCCCGTAATATTTTTTTGCTTAAAACCTAGTAGCCCGTGGTGTCATGGTCCGAATAATGTGTTAGGACCGCGGTTCGGACCCTTGGTAGTGATTTAAGCTTTAAAATTTGAAAGCATAAATTTTCCAAAAAATGTTGATTATGCGGTCAAGAATGCGGTCGCAGATCTTCTATGCGGACCTCATTCCTACCGCAGAGTGTAACAGAATGTTTTCCAAAATTTGTGTTAAAAATGCGGTCCAATGTGCGATCGCATATCGGAAATTCGGATAGCAAATCTATCGCATAATTCCTTAGGAATTTTTGACTGTCAATTATGCGATGCATTCTGCGACTGCAGAACATGAATACGGACCACATTGTGGTTACATATCGTAACAGAACAGGTAAATTTTTGGGGGGCAATTCTGCTGTCCATTATGCGAACCGCATGTTAATTCTGAGATCGCAGATGCGACCGCAGATTTGACTCGACCCAGATTTTTATAAAATTTTAACCCGATTCCTTCTTCAATAAAACACCTGAAAACATCATTTTCTCACATTTTCTTAGCAAAACAAGAGAGAGAAAAGAGAGATTCTAGAGAGAGAAAACTAACAATCTTCAAAGATCATTTCTAATCGCTTGGTCCGGATGATCCTAGGGCAAGTGTCCTCTTCCCCAAATCTCTAAAGGTAAAAGCCCTGGCCATTTTCATTAATTTTCAGTTGTCAAAGGGAAAGAAATATTTTCATGCATTAGCTTTCAAAAATACAATTTAACACTCATGCATGTTCTTTGAACTTTAAATTTAGTAAAAAGAAGTGGGTAGGAGTAAGAGTTTGCGAAAACGGAAGTTGACAACATAGGATAACTTGGGTGAACTTAAAGTAAGAGATTTAAAGAAGTAAATTCGACTCCAGGTATGTATGGCTAACTTTTATCCTTGTGAAATCGCCCTTATGTGTGCAATTCTTTTGGTATGTGAAAATTTTGAGAATTGTTGTGTAATTCTTTGGTTTAGTTGTTGGGTATTCAATTGATTTGAACTGTGTGTTATGTGGTATGGGATGTGAATTGAAAGATGGAAAAGGAAGTCATAATTGGTAAACAAATTGAGAACAATTGTAGTGATGGCATACTTGGAACAAAATGGTTAAATTGAGAACAAAATGGTATGGATACTCTTGGATATGGAAATATTGTAACTTTATTGTGACATCGACCTGAAAGGAATTTGGCAATACGAACAAATTAGTAATTTGCTTATTGCACTTGTTTGTGATCTTGTGTGATGCTCTTGTTTGTTGTTTGTGATTGTTGTGATTTGAAATTGTACGGTAGGATCGGGTTGCATGCCGTAACACGAGTAACAATGTGTGGGTTGGGGTGATAATGGTGGCCGAGGTAATAAGGGTGTTCGAGGTAATAAGGGTGGAAAGCGATCGAAATCGCCATTGAAATTGATATGAAATCATTGATGTGAAATTGTGAAAGGAGACAGTAGGAGAGTTTGCAACCTGTGGGGCACTGATTGCCCCTTTGTTTGACTTGATTGTGCTTTCCGTGTATGTTTGGTTGTTGCCTTCCTTGTAGATCTCTAATTGTACTTGGGCTGAGTATTTATTGAAAACAAAGTAAGTGTTGGAACGTGATTGGCTGCTTCGTCACTACTTGGTGTATTTGTTTGTTGTTTTATCATTGTTATTTATTTGTCTATGGATTGAGTTTAATTGGGAAAAAGCTTGTCCATACATACCTGTACAATTCGAGTGTACTGACGTCCCTTTTGCTGGGGACGCTACATTTGTGTTATGATTGTAGGTGGATCCGTAGCAGGTACTTCAGTTCATCGGCAGTAGCATTCTTCATCTCCCACTGGCCATTTTGGTGAGCCCCTTTCCTCTCTGGGCCCTGCGTGGCTCATTCCACTTCTATTTTGGATTTTTAGTTTGATTTTTGTAAGGTATTGTTGGAGCCTTGTTACCGACAAGTATTGTAACATCCTTTGTATCCTAGAGGCTCCGTAGACTGTAAACTTTGGGGTTATGGTTTTATGTAAATATATGACGGGCGCTGTAAATCGTAAACTTGTTAAGAAGTAAAGTGTGTTGTTATGTTGTTAAAAGTATGATTTTAATTATAAATTGGTAAAGTCCTTGATTTTTAAGTAATGAACAATACAGGGGCAACGCGTGGGTTATAAAGGCACCCAGGTCCGCTTGACTGGGGCTACCGGTCAGGCGCCGCTCATGCCCTCGATTTGGGGCGTGACAAACTTGGTATTAGAGCCTAAGGTTTTAAAGTTTACTAGGATGTCTAAGAACCGTGTCTAGTAGCGCCTTTTTTATCGATGTGTTGTCGACCACATCTATAAGTAGGGGGCTGCACAGACATTTAGGAATTTACACATTTCTTTGTTATTCTATATCGTGCGGTAAAGTGCAAAGTGGAAGTATTTATGTCTAATTCGCGCCTTATTCCAAATTTTTTAGAATATGGCGCCTAAGAAGAAAGCTAGACTCGGCCTTGGGGTCAATGCCACCCCAAGTGTGGTTGCGAATCATGTACCTGATACGGTGGGTGAAAGTGAACGACCGGTCTTGAATCTGCCCGGTCCATCTATTCCAAACACAAGTGTTCCTGTTTCGGCTGCGGCAGAGGATGCCACCATCCCTCATGCCAGTATTCTTGTTTCTTATACAGTCCCAACTTCTGGTTCCGGTGTTTCTAATGAGGATCTTAGAGGATCCATCCATATGTTGACCCAGTTAGTGGCCACCCAGGCCCAGAGATCTCACGATTCCTCTGCGTCCTCCAGCGGACAGGCAAATTCATCCGGTTCTAGAGTCCACCAGTTTCTGCGATTGGCCCCTCCAGAGTTCTCAGGCGCAGACCCAGAGGCAGATCCACAGGATTTTCTTGATGAAATATATAAGACTCTCAGAGTGATGAAGGCTACAGATATAGAGGGGGTAGAGTTGGCTTCATACAGGGTAAAGGGAGCGGCACGTTCGTGATTTGATATGTGGGAGGATTCCTCTGAGGAGGGGAGACCTCCGGCTAGATGGGATGAGTTCGTAGGTGCCTTCATGGACCATTTATTGTCTGCCGAGATAATGGCAGCCCGTTCCACCAAGTTTGAGGTTCTCAAACAGGGCAATATGAGTGTTTGGGAGTACCATATGGAGTTCGTGAGATTGTCCAAGTATGCTCTTCAGTTAGTGTCGACCATGGATGCCTGAGTTCGACGGTTTGTTCAGGGCCTTAGCCCTTTGATGGTGAATGAGGCTGCCACAACAGCTTTGCACTCAGATATGAATTATGGGAAGATCATAGGGTTTGCTCACGCCACAGAGGCTAGGAAGTTGAATATTCATGTGGAAAGATAGAGTAGCAGCAGGGCCCGGTCAATGGTCACTCAGGGAGACCAATTCCAAGGAGAGGGTCATCAGGGCCATCAAAGTCATAACCTCAGTCCTCAGCGATTGCACTGTCATCTGTGCATGGTTATCAGCAGAACAGTCATTTAAGGCCAGGTTCAGACAGTAGGAGGTCCCGCCAGTCTGGTCGTCCGGGAGTGAGGTCCCAGCAGTAGGGGAGACTTACATGCCCCAAATTTGGGATCTACTCAGTCATCGGGTTCTTCGGTTACTACATCATTAGTGTGTCCTCCAGCTCCAGCAGGGCGTGGTGCAGCTAGGGGTGGAGCTCATGGTAGGAGTAGACCTAGCCGATTCTATTCTTTGAGCGGTCGCCAGACTGCTGAGGCTTCTCCAGATGTTGTTACAGGTATCTTGTTTGTTCAGGCTATTGATTGTTATGCTCTTATTGATCCGGGGTCCTCTTTGACTTATGTTACCCCATTCATTGCTTCAAGTTTTGGAATAGAACCCGAACAGCTTTATGAGTCATTCTCTGTATCGACTCCGGTCGGTGATTCTATTACAGCCTCACGAGTTTATAGCGATTGTATTGTTACTGTGAGTGGTCGTGTTACCATAGCCAATCTTATTGAGATTGAGATGGTAGATTTTGATATAATTATGGGGATGGACTGGCTTTATTTGTGCTTTGCCAAGCTTCACTGTCGGACGAGAGTCATGAGGCTCGATTTCTCTAACGAGCCAGTTATTGAATGGAGAGGAAATGGTGTGGTGCCAAGGGGTAGGTTTATTTCCTACCTCAAGGCTTCAAAGACGATTAAGAAGGGGTGTATCTAACAGTTGGTCTTGGTAACGGACACCACCTCAGATGTGTCTGCCCTCGAGTCCGTGCCAGTTGTGAACGAGTTTCTTGAAGTGTTTTCGGATGAACTTCCAGGGATCCCGCCAGATAGGGAGATTGATTTCGGGATTGACGTATTGCTAGATACTCAGCCAATATCCATTCCACCATACAGAATGGCGCCAGTAGAGTTAAGGGAGTTAAATGAGCAGCTGAGGGATTTATTAGAGAAAGGGTTCATACGACCAAGTGTGTCGCCGTGGGGTGCTCCGGTTCTTTTTGTCATAAATAAGGATGGGTCACTTCGAATGTGCATTGATTATCAATAGCTTAACAAAGTCACATCAAGAATAAATATCATTTACCTCGGGTAGATGATTTGTTTGACCAATTGCAAGGAGCAAAGTTTTTTTCTAAAATTGATCTACGGTCCGGGTACCACTAGTTGAACATCAGAGAACATGATATTCCTAAAACCGCCTTCAGAACTCGTTGTGGTCACTTTGAATTTTTGGTCATGTCTTTTAGGCCAACCAATGCCCCAGCAGCTTTCATGGATCTTATAAATCGGATTTTCAAGCCATTCCTAGATTCTTTTGTGATTGTATTCATTGACGACATCCTCATTTAGTCAAGGAGCAGGGAGGATCATGCCATTCACCTCAGAGCAGCATTTCAGACCCTTCATCACCACCAATTGTCGCCAAGTTTTCAAAATGTAAATTTTGGTTGGAGTCCGTAGCCTTCCTGGGTCATGTTGTTTCCAGTGAAGGGATTCGGGTGGATCATCAGAAGATTGTGGCAGTGAAGGTTTAGCCTAGAACCATGACCCCGACAGAGATTTGCAGCTTCTTGGGTTTGGCAGGGTACTATCGGAGGTTTGTTGTGGGATTCTCAACCCTCGCCTCCCCATTGACTAAATCGACGCAGAAGGCAGTTAAGTTCCAGTGGTTCGACGCTTGTGAGAAACGTTTTCAGGAATTGAAGTCAAGATTGACTTTGGCACTAGTATTGGCCTTGCCAGAAGGCACAGAGGGGTTTGTGGTTTATTGTGATGCCTCCAGCGTCGGTTTGGGGTGTTTATTGATGCAGCGCGAGAAGGTCATAGCCTATGCTTCCAGGCAACTCAAGAATCACGAGAAGAATTATCCGACACATGATTTGGAGCATGCAGCAATTGTGTTTGCCCTGAAAATATGGTGGCACTATCTTTATGGGGTTCCTGTAGATGTGTTTGCAGACCACAAAAGCCTCCAGTATTTGTTCAAATAGAAGGAGCTGAATCTGAGGCAGCGACGGTGGTTAGAATTGCTTAAGGATTATGATATGAACATATTGTACCATCCAGTAAAGGCAAATATGGTGGCCGACGCTCTTAGTTGAAAATCCATGGGTAGTTTGGCTCATTTGGGGGAGAATCAGAGACCCTTGGCTCGGGAGGTTTACCAATTGGCTAGTTTGGGGGTTCGCATCTCGACGTCAGACGAGGGGAATGTTATGGTGCATAATGGAGCAAAATCATCATTGGTGGCAGAAATCAAGGAAAAGCAGTTTATGGATCCAACATTGGCTCGGATGAAGGAAGCAGTTGTGAATAACAAGACTTCTGCATTTGTAGTTAGCAGCGAGGATGGTGTATTGCGGTGTCAAGGTAGGATATATGTCCCGGACGTGGACGAGCTTCGGGGGAGAGTGATGGCAGTGGCTCATATTTCCAGGTATTTTGTGCACCCAGGTTCTACGAAAATGTATCATGATCTCAAAGAGATTTATTGGTGGAACAGTATGAAAAGGGATGTGGCAAGCTTTGTATCTAAATGCCCGAACTATCAGCAAGTGAAGGCCGAGCATCAACGGCCTCATGGATTAACCCAGCTTATAGAAATACCAAGGTGGAAATGGGAGATGATCAATATGGATTTCGTGGTAGGGTTACCTCGCACTCAGCGTAAGTTCGACTCAATATGGGTGATAGTGGATTGACTCTCCAAACCAGCTCACTTCCTGCAAGTCAAGTCCACTGATACTGCGGAGCAATGTGCTACGTTATACATCAAGGAGATAGTAAGGCTTCATGGCACTCCACTTTCTATTATCTCAAATCGCGGGGCTCAGTTCACAGCTAATTTTTGGAAGAAATTTCAGTAAGGTTTGGGAACTCAGGTGAATCTCAGCATAGCTTTCCATCCGCAGACCGACGGTCAGGCCCAGCGGACTACTCAGACGCTTGAAGATATGTTGCGGGCATGTGTCTTGGATTTCAAGGGTAATTGGGATGAAGGATGTAAGGCCCCGTAAACAATTTTGTGCATAAAACCTAGTAGCTGTGGTGTCATGGTCCGAATAATGTGTTAGGAATGCGTAGAAAGCTCGCCGCGGTTCGGACCCTTGGTAGTGATTTAAGTTTCAAAAATGTAGAGAATTAATTTTTCCGAAAAATGTCAAATATGCGGTCAAGAATGCGAGCGCAAACCTGACATGCGGACCGCATTCTTGCCGCAAAACGTTCCATAGAGTTTCCCAAAAATCGTGTCAAAAGTGCGGTCGATATGCGATCGCATGTCAAATCTGCGGTGCACTTTGCGACCGCGGAATCAACATGCGGTCCGCATAGTGACCGCATTCCTTAACAGAACCTGTGTAAAATTTGGGGCAATTCTGCGGTCACTATGCGGACCGCATGTTGATTCTGCGGTCGCATAGTGCACCGCATAATTGACCCCGGCCCAAATTTTTGTAACATTTTGACCCGATCTCTTCTTTAATATAACACACTTCTTCTTCATTTTATCATATCATCTTACCAAAATTAGAGAGAGAAGAGAGGGTTTTTAGAGAGAGAAATCTTTCATCTTCAAAGATTGTTCCAACCATCTTAATTCCAAGGGATCCTAGGGCAAGGGTTCAACTTCCCCAATATTTTCAAGGTAAAAACCCTAACTATTTTCTTTGATTTTCAGTTTTAATTGGGTAAAGAGAGGTTTGCATATAATAGCTTTTGAAGATAGAATTTTTACACTCATGCATGATTATTGAACTTGATTTTTAGTAAAAAGAAGTGGGTAGAAGTAAGAGTCTTCAAGAACAAGGTTGGCAAGAGTAAGATAGCTGGGTAAGCATAAAGTAGGAAGTTAACGGAAGAAAACTCATCACCAGGTTTGTATGGCTAATTTTGATTCTTGTAAAATCGCCCAAATGTGTGCGAATTGTTTTGGCATGTGTCAAATTGAGAAATTTTACGTAATTCTTTGATTTCCTTGTTGAGCATTTGATTGATGTTGAACTACGTGTGGTGTGGTTTGAAATATGAATTGAAAGATAAAAAGGTAATCGAGATTGGTAAGAATTGGGAACAACCATTGTGATGGCATATTTGGCTTATTGTGGAAGGAATTTGAAACACCTTAATTGTGGTAAATTGTGGAACATGATTATGTGGGCATTTTCGATTTTGGAATACTTGGAACTTGGTTTTGATATTGGCTTGAGAAGAATTGAGAACATGAACCAATGTGTAAGTTGCTTATTTGAACTTGTTGAAATTGTGTGTAGTACCTTATCTGCTGTTTGAAATTGTTGTGTTTTCAACTGTAAGGCGGGGTCGTGTTGCGCGCCGCAACGTGGGGAAATAAGGTGTGGGTTGGGGTGATAAGGGTGGCCGAGGTAATAAGGGTTGTCAGGGGCAATAAGGATGGAAAGCGATCGAAATCGCTATTGAAAATTGATACAAAAATCAATAATGTGAAATTGTAAAAGGAGACGACAGGAGAGTTTGCAACCTGTGGGGCACTGATTGCCCCTTTGTTTGACTACTTGTGCTTTACGTGAATGATTGGTTATTGTTAAATTGGTTGATCGTAGAAAGTGCTTTGTGTGAGAATTATTTGAAATGAGGAAAATGTGGAAACATGGTTGGCTCTGGCTTAATTAATTGTTGATGTAATTTAATGGCTTGAGTTTACTTGGGACAAAGTTTGTCCATACATACCAGTACAATTCAAGTGTACCGACGTCCCTTTTTGCCGGGGGCGCTACATTCGTGTCATGATTGTAGGTGGATCAGTAGCAGGCACTTCAGCTCATCGGCAGTAGTATCCTTCTCCTTCCACTGCCCGTTTTGGTGAGCCCCTTTCTTCCTCGGGGCCTTGTATGGTTCATGCCACTCGGTTTAGATTTCATTTTGGTTTTGTAAGGTATAGCCGGAGCCTTGTTACCGGCAAGTATTGTATTTCCCTTTTTGTATCCTAGAGGCTCCATAGACATGTAAACTGTGGGATTGTGGCCTATGTATATGTATGGGGCGTTGTAAATATAAATTATGAAATCAGTCATTATTGGTAAAATATTTGGTTAATGAGAAACAATCAACACAGGGTTAACGCGTGGGAATGAAAGGCACCCAGGTCCGCTTGACTGGGGCAACTCGGTCGGCGCCGGTCATGTCCCTCGATTTGGGGCGTGACAAACTTGGTTTCAAAGCTTAAGGTTTTAAAGTGTCCTAGTATGTCTCGGAGCCGTGTCTAGTAGTGCCCTTCTTATAGGTGTGTTGTCGACCACATCATATAAGTAGGGGGCTACATGGGCATTTAGGAATTTACCTACTTCTTTGATAATCTATATCGTGCGGTAAAGTGCAATGTGGAGATATCCGTGTCTAATTCGTGCCTTGTTCCCAAATTTTCAGAATATGGCACCTAAGAAGAAGGCTAGACTCGGCCTTAGGGCCAATGCCGACCCAAGTGCAGCTGTTAATCATGTACCCGATGCCGTGGGAGAGAATGACCCACCGGTCCCGAATTTGCCTGACCCATCTGTTCAAAACCCAAGTGTCCCTATTCCAGCTGCGGCAGAGGATGCCACCATTCCTCCTGCCAGTGTTCCTGACTCAAATACAGTTCCCGCTTCGGGCTCTGGTATCTCTAATGAAGATCTTAGGGGAGCCATCCATATGTTAACACAGCTAGTGGCCGCCCAGGCCCAGAGATCCCATGATGCCCCTGCATCCTCCAGCGGACAGGGAGATTCCTTTGGCTCCAGAGTCCACCAGTTCTTGCGATTGGCCCCTCTAGAATTTTCAGGCACCGATCCAGAGGCTGACCCACAGGAATTCCTTGATGAGATATACAAGACCCTCAGAGTGATGAAGGCTACAGATATAGAGGGGGTAGAGTTGGCCTCTTACAGGCCGAAGGGAGCGGCACGTTCATGGTTCGAAATGTGGGAGGATTCCCGTGAGGAAGGGAGCCCTCCGGCCAGATGGGATGAGTTCGTGGATGCATTTATGGACCACTTCTTACCTGCTGAGGCAATGGCAGCCCGCGCCACGGAGTTCGAGGTCCTCAAGCAGGGCAGTATGAGTGTTTGGGAGTATCACATGGAGTTCGTAAGGTTGTCCAAGTACGCTCCTCATTTAGTATCGACCATGGATGCCCGGGTTCGACGGTTTGTTCAGGGCCTTAGCCCTTTGGTAGTGAATGAGGCCGCCACAGCAGCTTTGCACTCGGACATGAACTATGGGAGAATTGTGGGGTTTGCTTAGGCCACAGAGGCCAGGAAATTGAAGATTCGTGCAGATAGAGAAAGTAGCAGCAGGGCCCGGTCAACGGGTCGTTCAGGGAGATCACTTCCAGGGAAGGGGTCATCAGGGCCATCCCAGTCATATGCTCAGTCCTCCGCGAGTGCACCGCCATCCGTGCACAGTCATCAGCAAGGCAGTTACTCGAGACCTGGTTCAGACAGCAGGAGGTCTCGTCAGTCCGGTCATCCTGGGGTGAGATCCCAGCAGCAGGGGAGACCTACATGCCCCAAGTGTGGAAGATTTCATACAGAGACTTGCTACCTTGACCTTCCAGTGTGCTTCGGGTGCGGGGTGAGAGGTCACATTCAGCGGGACTGCCGTGCACCCCGTCGGGGTATAGGTAGGGGATCTGCTCGGTCATCCGGTTCTTCGGTGCTACATCATCGGCGCGTACTCCAGCAGCAGCAGCAGGGCGTGGTGCAGCTAGGGGTGGAGCTCGGGGTAGGGGTGGACCTAGCCGATTCTATGCATTGAGTGGCCGCCAAAATGCCGAGGCTTCTCCAGATGTTGTTACAGGTATCCTGTCTGTTCAGACTATTGATTGCTATGCCCTTATTGATCCGGGGTCCTCCTTGTCTTATGTTACTCCATTCATTGCTTCAAGTTTTGGGATAGAACCCGAACAGCTTCATGAGCCGTTCTCTGTGTCGACTCCGATTGGTGATTCTATTACGGCCTCACGAGTCTATAGGAATTGTGTTGTTACGGTGGGTGGTCGTGATACCACAACCGATCTTATTGAGCTTGGGATGGTAGATTTTGATGTAATTTTGGGGATGGATTGGCTCTATTCGTGCTTTGCCAAGCTTGACTGTCGGACGAGAGTTATGAGGCTCGAGTTCCCTAACGAGCCAAGTCATTGAATGGAGAGGAAATGGTGTGGTGCCAAGGGGTAGGTTTATTTCCTACCTTAAGGCTTCGAAGATGATTAAGAGGGGGTGTATCTATCACCTGGTTCGGGTAACGGACACCACCTCAGAGGTGCCTACCCTCGAGTCCGTGCCAATTGTGAATGAATTTCCTGAAGTGTTTCCAGATGAGCTTCCAGGCATCCCGCCGGATAGGGAGATTGATTTCGGAATTGATGTATTGCCAGATACTCAGCCAATATCCATTCCACCTTACGGAATGGCGCCAGCAGAGTTAAGGGAGTTAAAGGAGCAGCTGAGGGATTTATTAAAGAAAGGGTTCATACGACCGAGTGTGTCACCGTGGGGTGCTCCGGTTCTCTTTGTCAGAAAGAAGGATGGGTCACTTCGAATGTGTATTGATTATCGGCAGCTCAACAAAGTCACCATCAAGAATAAATATCCTTTGCCTCGAGTGGATGATCCGTTTGACCAATTGCAGGGAGCGAAGTTCTTCTCAAAGATTGATTTACGGTCTGGGTACCACCAGTTAAAAATCGGGGAGCAGGATATTCCTAAGACCGCCTTCAGAACTCGTTATGGTCACTTCGAGTTTTTGGTCATGTCTTTTGGGCTAACCAATGCCCCAGCAGCTTTCAGGGACCTTATGAATCGTGTTTTCAAGCCATTCCTAGATTCCTTTGTGATTGTATTCATTGACGACATCCTCATCTACTCTCGGAGCAGAGAAGATCATGCCGTTCACCTCAGAGCAGCATTGCAGACCCTTCTTCAGCATCAATTGTATGCCAAGTTCTCAAAATGTGAGTTTTGGTTGGAGTCCGTAGCTTTTCTAGGGCATGTTATTTCCAGTGAGGGAATTATGGTGGATCCTCAGAAGATTGCGGCAGTGAAAGATTGGCCTAGACCCACGACCCCGACAGAGATTCGCAGCTTCTTGGGTTTGGCAGGGTACTATCGGAGGTTTGTAGAGGGATTCTCAACCCTCGCCTCCCCATTGACTAAATTGACGCGGAAGGCAGTTAAGTTCCAGTGGTCCGAAGCATGTGAGAAAAGTTTCCAGGAATTGAAGTCAAGATTGACCTCGGCACCGGTATTGGCCTTGCCAGAAGGCACAGAAGGATTTGTGGTTTATTGTGATGCCTCCAGGGTTGGTTTGGGATGTGTATTGATGCAGCACGGGAAAGTCATATCTTACGCTTCCAGGCAACTCAAGAATCACGAGAAGAATTATCCGACGCATGATTTGGAGCTTGCAGGCTGTTGTGTTTGCCTTGAAAATATGGCGACACTATCTTTATGGGGTTCATGTAGATGTGTTTTCAGACCACAAGAGCCTCCAGTATTTGTTCAAGCAGAAAGAGCTGAATCTGAGACAGCGGCGGTGGTTAGAACTACTCAAGGACTATGATATGGACATATTGTACCATCCAGGGAAGGCAAATGTGGTAGCCGACGCTCTTAGTCGGAAATCCATGGGTAGTTTGGCTCATTTGGGTGTGGATCGGAGACCCCTGGCTCGAGAGGTTTACCAATTAGCCAGTTTGGGGGTTCGTATCTCGGCGTCAGACGAGGGGGATATTTTGGTGCATAATGGAGCAGAATCATCATTGGTCGCGGAAATCAAGGAAAAACAGTTCATGGATCCAGCATTGGTTCGAGTAAAGGAAGTAGTCATAAATAACAAGACCTCAGCATTTGTACTCAGCAGCGAAGATGGTGTATTGTGGTGTCAAGATAGGCTATGTGTTCCGGATGTGGATGATTCACGTCCAAGCAACGGTCGTAGTCAATATAACTTGGTTTAATAAGTCCAAGATCGATCCCACAGAGAATTAACCTATCAATCACAACTTTCACAACCCAAGAGTACTTACGAATCAAGTTCCCAAAATTTAGAATATCTTTGTGTATGATTTTCGAATAGCTAGTTTGCAAGAATTAAAGAATGCTTTAAAAGAAAGAATTGAATGTTGAATGAAATAATATAGAGAAAGACTAAGGTATTGATTTCCCTATTGATGGAATCCCTTATCGTTATGCTCATACAAATTGTTAATATATTCTATCAATCATGAACGCTATGTGTATCGTAACCCTCTCCCGAGCAATTACAATAATTTACTAGTGCACTCTCCCGAGCTACCCTAGCTAGCTTTAATTTGAATAGTTCACTTTAGATTGCACCCAAGACTTCGTTATTCCTAATCCCGTCTTTACGCCTAAAATTATAGATTCCTCTAATAACCTAGGTGTGGTGTTGTTCAACAATAAACCTAAATATGCACTCTTTTCCAAGTTATGCACACTAAATAGGCACCGCTAATTGGGACGTCTACCAATTAACTACAATAAGAATGAAGTTGAACAAATAGAAATCTAAGTCACAATTTGTAATCACATAAACGATAAGTTCATCTATCAATAGGTTCCATCAAAACCTTAGAAAAGAATTTAGCTACTCATGCTTGAAGAAACAAGAATAATAATTGAAATCATAAAGAATTGCTTGATATAAAAATAAAGAAAGAGTTTGAGAGGAATCTCTCCTACTAAAACCTTGCAAAAGTATTGAAGAAATAAAGTACATGCCTCTATGGGGCAAACTAGGAGTTTATATAGAGGTTTTAGGGCTTAAAAACTAAGTTTGAGTCCAATTGGGATTTGCTGCCGCTGGGACTTCCGCGGTTCGTTCGCGGCCGCGGATGGACCGCGAACAGTAAAACTTCAGAGAGCTAGTTTTTCCGCGGTTCATCCGCGGTCGCGGAGAAACCGCGGTTTTTCACCCTGTTCCGTTGCGAATATGGAAAAACGCAAAACCTGAAAGTTGTAGCCCTTTGAATTATCTTTCCAACCATATATTATAGAGCCCAAATGGAGTTCTGAGCGAAAAGTTATGTCCAATCTACTAAACAGTGCACAATATGCCTCTTCCATTCTTCGCTTGTTCTACACTTATCAAATTTTGACCCCCGAACTCGATCCCGACTTAATTCCTTGGGCTTTTACTCAAACTTCAAAGCTCCAAATCACTTTAATTCATTCCATAACATCCATATAGCTCGGAATCACACCTTCTCGGCTACTTTCAACATAAGTTCTTGACTTGTACCACATTTTGGCCTTTTTCACCATCTTTTGACTCCAAAACTTGCTCTTTTAGTCTTTATTAGCTCAAGTGTACCTATAACACACTAAGAACACTAATAAAAGCATTTTATCATCATAAACAATATCAAAACAACAATAAAGCATGATTATTTAGGGCATAAATATAGTCAAATTCACCTATTATCAATACCCCACACTTAAACCTTTGCTCGTCCTCGAGCAATCTTAATCACACTTTAGGCCAATTTTATTTATGTCTCCCCCAATTATGTCACACAAAGCTATTTTTCATGATTAACCTAAGATATGCACAATCCTTACCTAACCGTAAACTCTCATGCCAACACATTATTGCTTACTCTAATTATTACCAAAAACTTGCAAATTTACCTTCTTCCTCTTGAGTTACATGCTCTCACCAAATTTATTGAGAGAAGTTCCCACACATAAACAATGAAGAACATGGAACTTAAAAATATCGGAAAGTTCACTCACTCTCAACAAAGAACATTCATATGCATACAGACACACCATAGGCTTGCCCCTAGTGTACTACTCCACTAATCGAGTTATTCAATCATAGATCAAGAGGTCTTTAAGGGTTGTAATGTTGGCTATGGGACGGGTATGATACTTTTGGTTATAGTGACTAACCTCCCTAAGCACTTTTCTTTTCCTTTTTTTACAACTTCCCTTTTCGTTTTCTTCCTTATGTCTCCCCTAAACATTCCTTCACCTTTAATTGCTTTTAATCCCCACTTTTCTTTTATTGGTGTAACTGGCCTTTTAATTTTCATGTATACATTGATATAGCTCTTTTTCTCAAAATATCTTTTTCTTTTCATTATTATTTTGGCTAGTTCACTATTTTCTACCATTCATTCTTGATTTTCCCTTTTTACCTTCCTTTCACCCCACACTTAATCTTTTGCATATTCATTACAATACAAGTGCTTCTAGGAGGTAAAGTAGAACAAAATATAATAATTTGAAGAACATTCAAGGGTTATCAAAGAATAGGCTTTAAGCTCAAAGGGGTTAACTAAGATATAATGTACGGGTGAATTCATGTCTATTGATATATGGGGTTACACAAAGAAATGCCTCTATCCTTTCTACAATCGAATAACTTCTATTTCGCTTTGCAAACACACAGGGCAAGTTCTAGGCATCATGTACAACATACAATGTAAGTAAAAACCTCACACACACATGGCATGCAACTCATTTGGAATCCGGTTTATCTACAAAATCCTATCAATGTTCAAGCAAGCATTATCTGTGCAATTTAAGGCATATTGAGATTCTACAATCAAGCTTAGAAGATACATTCTCAAGTTCAATTTATGCTTTCGCTAATGTGCATATTCGGGGTTACATGTTGCCCTTTTACCTCTAATCCTAAGAAAAGAAAGGAAGAAAAGAGAAAAAATCTACCTAACCCGGTTCAAATAAAAACCCTTGGAAAAGAACCGTGGTCAAAAGAAAAACCAAGGGGAGATGATACACTACCTAGAAAAAGAAAATAAAAGAAAGAAAAATTCATACGTGGACTACTTCCCTCAAGAGTACTTGTCCTAAATAGTCCGTCATAAGGAAGAGTCCTCTACTCATATTTTTGTATTTTTTCAAATTTTCTAAATTTTTTTTTTGTTTTTAATCCGACTTAGACCCTTAAGAAACCCGTCGCCAAGTGTCTATCATCGGGCCAAGCCAACTATTTATATTAACAACTAAAACTAATATATACAACATATAATACAAGATAAGTCTCCCACCCCACACTTAAAATCATGCCATGTCCTCATGGCATAATAATACATGTATAGCATAGAAGGGTGAGAAAACTTACCTGGGATCTACCCCGTGTCTAGCCAATTTATCACTTTCTTTTTCATCCTATCCTTGGTATTCGGTTTTAGCCTTCTTTTGCGTTTCCTGGAAGGTTTGTGCCCCTCTTCCTCGAGAATCTTGTGCATGCAGTATGCAAGGCTGATCCCTTTTATGTTTGCCATGGTCCAACCATTGGCAGTTTTACATTTCTTGAGTACCTGTAATAACTTTTGAGCCTGCACATCTAGCAAACCAGATGAAGTAATAACAGGTAAAATGGAGTTAGGGCCTAGAAATTCATACCTGAGATGAGATGGTAGTGGTTTAAGCTCCAGCTTTGGTGGCTCATCTATGGATGGTTTTGCAGGAGGGGTCTCTCTTTTCTCTAAGTGTAGAGGCTCGAATTCAAGCTCTCTCTCCCAGAATCCCTTGCCTTCCAAGGATAATACCCATTCGGCTAGACTTTCACCATTTACTTCTTCCATGTTCATCAGGCATGCTTGCAGTGGGTCTTCGATAGTCAATTCTGCATCGTCGGTTTCCACTATTACATCAACCGCATCAACTAGAGAGCAATTTGCGAACTCGCTAGGGCGCCTCATGGATTTTTGCACATTGAAGATGATCTCCTCATCATTCAACCTCATCTTGAGTTCCCCAGTTTCACAATCAATTATGGCTCTCCCAGTAGCTAGGAATGGTCTTCCCAGGATTAGGGGAATTTCTTCGTCGACCCCTGCAATCAAGAATAACAAAATCGGCGGGAAACACAAACTTCCCAACCTGGATTAGCACATCATCTATAATGCCAAATGGACGCTTAACCGTCCCGTCAGCAAGCTGTAAAAGCATAGAGGTGGGTCTGGCTCTCCCAATACCTAACCTCTTATAGACAACTAAGGGCATGAGATTAATGCTTGCCCCCAAATCACATAAGGCCTTAGCAAAGGCATAATTCCCTATAGTGCATGGGATGGTGAAACTACCTGGATCAGATAGCTTCTCAGCAATGGGTCTGGAAACCACTGCACTACAAGTCTGTGTGAGTGTAACTGTGGCCAAGTCTTGGAAATCAAATTTCCGCGACATTAAATCCTTCATCATCTTAGCATAACCAGGCATTTCTTTTAAAGCTTCAATTAATGGGATGTTTACCTGAATTTGCTTGAGCATGTCGAAGAACTTTTTGTATTGTTCCTCTTTTTGGTGTTTGGCCAACCTTTGGGGAATGGTGGTGGAGGCCTCTTCTTCCCGGTGACTTGGGATTTATCTTTGTCTATCGCTTTCTCATCAATCTGCTGCTCTACCTTTTCCGTTACTTTTTCCGCTCCCTGTTGTGCTTCTTTATTTTCAGCAATTGGCTGGACTGTGGCTTTTGTCAATCCTGTGGATTCATCCAGTTCAATGTGCAATGGCGCAGGTGTCTCAGCCTGTCTATCAATATTTTCACTTTCATTCTCAGCATCAAGATCTCTACCGCTTCTCAGAGTCACTGCCATTATTTGCTTTGGGATTTGGTCCTTTGGGTTCGTTTGTGTATCTGCAGGTAATGTCCCTTGAGGACGGTTGTTGAGAGACATAGCAATCTGCCCCATCTGCACTTCCATATTTTTGATCGCTGCATCATGTGCATCTATTCTTTCATTGGTCTTAGCATTTGACCCAATTACCTGCTGCATCATAGCTTCCAACCTTGCAAACCCATCGTCATGCCTGCCCCCATGTGGTGGTGGGGGTGGATGATATCCCTGCTGCTGATTGCCGAAATTCTGAGGTCTAGGATATGGAGCCATGTTGTGTGGTGGCCTCATACCTGCTGCATTGAATTGTGGCTGGGGAGGTCTGTATTGCATTGGAGCCTGTTGGCCCCAGTTTTGATTACCTTGTCGCCGTCCTCCATAGTTAGCCACATAGTTCATATCCTCATGCTGATGATGATCTTCTTGGCCTGCAGCCCATGGATTACCTATGGGTTGGCTAATGCAAGATGTGCATAAACCACCATTGGTAGTATCTACAATGTGAACTTGCTGCTTAACCCCTGATTCTTCCACCTTCTTTGTCAGGATGCTCATCTGTGTCAATAAAGTTGCCACGTTCTCCTCCAGAGTGTTGGATGGATCCAGAGGTACAGAGTGTACTACTGGTGTGATAGGAGCATTCCTGGACGTCCACCCGGAATTTTGAGCCATCTTGTCTAGCAAATTTTGGCCCTCTCTCCAAGTCTTGCTCAGAAAAGCCCCACCTGCTGAAGCATCTACAATATTCTTCATACTGTCTGAAAGTCCCATGTAGAACCTTTGACCCAACATCTGTTCAGGAATCCCATGGTGAGGACACATAACAAGCATGCCTTTGAATCTTCCCCAAGTTTCATGTAGTGTTTCCAATGGTTTTTGTTTGAAGCTCACAATCTCATCAATTTGTTGAGCTGTTTTGTTGGGTGGATGAAACTTGTTGTGGAATTGTTTGACTAACTCATCCCAAGTTGCAATGGAGTTTATTGGGAGTGAGTTTAGCCATATCTGTGCTGCTCCTGTAACTGAGAATGGAAAAAGTAGTAATCCGATAGCTTCCGGAGTTACATTCGGTTGCCTTTGTGTTTTGCATATTGATAGAAAGTTTTTGAGGTGCTGCTGTGGATCTTCAACCTGAGACCCAGAGAATAATCCCTTGTTTTGCAACAAGTGAAGCATGTTGTTGGTAATCTGGAAAGACTCGGCTTGAATTGCTGGCACAACGATGGCAGTTGCCAAATTATCCGTTGTGGGTTGTGCCCAGTCGAACAATGCACCTTCTTGTGCCTCCTGTGCCTCTTGCATGTTTAGCCTTGCTTGCTGGTTTTGAGCGTTCATGTCACCCATGTCGAAGTCTAGTTTGATTGGTTGTTGAGATTGTTGAATTTGTTTGATGGCTTTGTTACGTGCCCGGAAGGTTTGCTCGGGGTCCGAGAGTCCTTCAATTAGTTCTCCAGTCCTTGCAGATTTTCTAGGCATGCACCTGAATACCCAAATCAACAAACGTCAAAATATTCAATGTAGAGTGTAGAAAGAACCTGAATACACAAGAATCTTGAAGTTCGGCAATGGCAATTGATAATTCCGTTAATTCCCCGGCAACGGCGCCAAAATTGATTCACGTCCAAGCAACGGTCGTAGTCAATATAACTTGGTTTAATAAGTCCAAGATCGATCCCACAGAGAATTAACCTATCAATCACAACTTTCACAACCCAAGAGTACTTACGAATCAAGTTCCCAAAATTTAGAATATCTTTGTGTATGATTTTCGAATAGCTAGTTTGCAAGAATTAAAGAATGCTTTAAAAGAAAGAATTGAATGTTGAATAAAATAATATAGAGAAAGACTAAGGTATTGATTTCCCTATTGATGGAATCCCTTATCGTTATGCTCATACAAATTGTTAATATATTCTATCAATCATGAACGCTATGTGTATCGTAACCCTCTCCCGAGCAATTACAATAATTTACTAGTGCACTCTCCCGAGCTACCCTAGCTAGCTTTAATTTGAATAGTTCACTTTAGATTGCACCCAAGACTTCGTTATTCCTAATCCCGTCTTTACGCCTAAAATTATAGATTCCTCTAATAACCTAGGTGTGGTGTTGTTCAACAATAAACCTAAATATGCACTCTTTTCCAAGTTATGCACACTAAATAGGCACCGCTAATTGGGACGTCTACCAATTAACTACAATAAGAATGAAGTTGAACAAATAGAAATCTAAGTCACAATTTGTAATCACATAAACGATAAGTTCATCTATCAATAGGTTCCATCAAAACCTTAGAAAAGAATTTAGCTACTCATGCTTGAAGAAACAAGAATAATAATTGAAATCATAAAGAATTGCTTGATATAAAAATAAAGAAAGAGTTTGAGAGGAATCTCTCCTACTAAAACCTTGCAAAAGTATTGAAGAAATAAAGTACATGCCTCTATGGGGCAAACTAGGAGTTTATATAGAGGTTTTAGGGCTTAAAAACTAAGTTTGAGTCCAATTGGGATTTGCTGCCGCTGGGACTTCCGCGGTTCGTTCGCGGCCGCGGACGGACCGCGAACAGTAAAACTTCAGAGAGCCAGTTTTTCCGCGGTTCATCCGCGGTCGCGGAGAAACCGCGGTTTTTCACCCTGTTCCGTTGCGAATATGGAAAAACGCAAAACATGAAAGTTGTAGCCCTTTGAATTATATTTCCAACCATATATTATAGAGCCCAAATGGAGTTCTGAGGAATTTTGAAAAAAATAAAATCTTTCTAATTCTTTTCTTCTTTGCTCTATGTGTATTTGTTTATGCTTTGAAAGATTTCTTTTATTTTATGCACGTATTGTCTTTTACCTCTTATTTTCTACTCTTGTTAATCTCTGCTATATTTGCACTACTCTTCTGCTATAAGTGCTTACCGTTAAAGCTGTTTGATTTTTCGACTCTTATTATGTTCTTACATGCTTGGCCTACTTGTGTTCAAGTTGTATTATTTCCTTCTTCTGAACTCGTTTATGTTCTGAGTTTTCCTAAATGTGTTCTTCAGGGTTCCACCTCCATGTGTGATTCAACTTTTGAAACCCTAGTATTTGGGGTTTCCTTTTGACGACTTTGATTTTGTGCTCAAGTCAGGGTTCCAAATTGGGACCCTAGACTCTTACACTCACTATGAGTCTGCAGGTCGAACCTGTATCTCTTTGCTTATATTTCTGGATATCCCTTTGATTAAAATTCTTTTTTAAAATAACTTGACAATCTCTTCTTGATTTACATATTTATGTGTTTATATATGAGAAGTTCTTCTTTCAAAAGGGATTTTGCCAACTATTAATTGATTCCAAATTTCGATAATAGTGTTTACTTCATTAAAACCTCTCTTTACCCTTTTTCTGACTCGGTTCATTCAAGTAAAGCCTGTAACTTTGATTTCATGGGCTATTTAGATTGATTACCTTTCCTTATTATACACAAGCATGCAAAGATGTAAACAAGCCACAAAATCATGCAATTAATTCCACAAATAATCCAAATAATAAAAGAAAAATTCTAGTTCTAATGAATTTGTATGAGAAAATTAAGCATCGCAAAAATCACATGCTCACAACTGCCCCTCTTTGATCGAATACACGAAGGGTTTTCGGGCAAAGATAAATGAGCACTGCAAAGGGTTTTTTGCCCGCTCAGCACTACATGAGAAGCATTTTGAAAACCATTTGACCGAACCCTGCTTCAAAGGTTGCCTACGTATCCTTGGCTATAAAGGAATCAGGTCAGTGTAGTTCTGAAGAGTTTGGTAGTTGGGACTACCGAGAGCTGTGAATGTAACTGATGTTGCTGCTGCTACTGCTTGCTGACCTCCTTATTACACCAAAAAGTAAAATCAAAGCTAAACTATCTATGCCTATCAACTATGAGTTACAAGATTCCGATCTACAATTTTCTTGAACTTGATCTTGAGTGTTAGTTGTTTCTTGTTGTGGACATTCCATCAGAATCTTGATGCTCGCAAGTTGTAGGTGCTGGTTCTTTCTTTAGCTTTGGATCAAGGCGGCACATGCAAAGCTCGTGACTTCATATCTTGAGCAATCCGCATATTTCTCCGCTTCAACTGTTGAGTTCACTTTTTTTGCTCTTTTCTTCTTTTCTTTTATTCCAGGTTAAGACTCATTCTTCTGGTCATCTCGAATCCTGTGCCTTGAGGTAAGACCTTCTTGAGATATCAAAACAAACAAATGAACAAAATTTTTTTGCCCCGATTTTCACTAGGAAAATTTCGTGAGTTAGTTGTGACACATATCTAAGCAATCAAATAAGGATTATGTATCCTTGTGATGAATCCATATTATGTTGGTATATGACCGGGTTATGCCAAAAAAGGATAAAATGGTCCTTGGGTTATGCTGTGATAGAAAGAAAAAGCCCATTGGGTTTTGCCAGGGGGATCCACTGGTTATGCCGGGATGGAAAGAAAAAGGATTCTTGGTTTATACGAGGGAGATCCATGGGTTATGCCGGGATTTGGAAAGAAAAAGCCCCTTGGGTTATGCCTTGGGGATCCTCGGGTTATGTCGGGATGGAAAGAAAAAGACCCTTGGGTTATGCCGGGGGATCCACAGGTTATGCCTGGATAGAAAGAAAAAGCTCCTTGGGTTATGTCAGGGAGATCCACGGGTTATGCCGAGATTTGGTAAGAAAACGCCCCTTGGGTTATGCCAGGGGGATCCACGGGTTATGCCGGCATTTTGAAAAGAAAAAGCTCCTTGGGTTATGCCAGGGAGATCCACGGGTTATGCCGGAATTTGGAAAGAAAAAGCCCCTTGGGTTATGCCAGGGGGATCCACGGGTTATGCCGGGATTTAGGATAGAAAAGCCCCTTGGGTTATGCCAGGGGGATCTACAGGTTATGCCAGGGATTTGGAAAAGAAAAAGCTCCTTGGGTTTTGCCAGGGAGATCCACGGGTTATGTCGGGATTTGGAAAGAAAAATATCATTGGGTTATGCCGAGGGATCCACGGGTTATGCCAGGATTTGGAAAAGAAAAAGCTCCTTGGGTTATGCCATGGCGATCCATGGGTTATGCCGGGATATGGAAAAGAAAAAGGCCCTTGGGTTATGCTAGGGGGATCCTTGGGTTATGTCAGGATGGAAATAAAAAAGCCCCTTGGGTTATGCCAGGGGGATCCTCGGGTTATGCTGGGATGGAAAAAAAGGCCCATTGGGTTATGCCAGGGGATCCTCGGGTTATGCCGGGATTTTGGAAAGAAAAAGCTCATTAGGTTATACTAGGGAGATCCACGGGTTATGTCCGGATTTTAAAAGAAAAAGCCCCTTGGGTTATGCCAGGGGGGATACACGGGTTATGTCGGTATTTGGAAAAGAAAAAACTCCTTGGGTTATGCCAGGGAGATCCACGGGTTATGCTGGGATGGAAAGAAGAAAAAGCTCCTTGGGTTATGTCATGAAGATCCACGGGTTATGCCAGGATTTGGAAAATAAAAAGGCCTTTGGGTTATGCTAGGGGGATCCTCGGGTTATGCTAAGATGGAAAGAAAAAGCCCCTTTGGTTATGCCTGGGGGATCCTCGGGTTATGCTGGGATGGAAAGAAAAAAGACCCTTGGGTTATGGCAGGGGGATCCTCGGGTTATGCCAGGATTTTTGAAAGAAAAAGTTCATTGGGTTTTGCCAGGGAGATCCACGGGTTAAGCTAGGATTTCGAAAAAAAAGCCCCTTGGGTTATGCCAGAGGGATCCACGGGTTATACTGGGATTTGGAAAAGAAAAACCTATTTGGGTTATGCCAAGGAGATCCACGGGTTATGCCGGGATGGAAAGAAGAAAAAGCTCCTTGGGTTATGCCAGGGAGCTCCACGGGTTATGCAGTGATATTTGAGGAATGGAGTCCTATGCTACCATGAATTTGTTTTTTTTTCTTCTTTTTATTCTATTTAATTAACCAAAATGCATGAAAGAGTTTCGAGGAACTTCCCTTTTGGTCGCTTTCCTGCTGCAAAGTTGTTTCAACGTTTGTACATTTCATTTCTTTTTGGGTTACACCTGCTTCTTGCACCGTTGCTCTGAATAGAACCTGTTTTTTAATCAAAGAACAATTTATTAGTTTGAAACAGCGGTTGGTTTGTGGCCTTAATTGTCCCAATTTCTTGATTCTGGCCTCCTTTCCATTGAGAAGTTGCTACTTTTGGCCTTGAGGTTGAATCTCTTTTCAATACGGCCAGGTTCAACTCTCAGAAATTCATTATAAATCGCCCGTATGGGCTCTGAACTTTTCACTTCTGCCTTGAGACCTTTTCCTTTGACTTTCTTTCTTTCCGAATGTCTTTATTTTGGAAGCAATCAACCCCCATGGTCAATCAGGATTGGACTGACGCACCCGCTGAGGCTGGGTATTTCCTTTGAACTTCGCCAGGCGGAGCCCTTTGAAACCCGTCCTACAACCTTTTCTTTGTAATAGTTACGGAATCATAGTTGATCCGAAAGGGATTCAAAGAAAGTATGGAAAAGGCGAGCATATGAGTTTAAAGAGAAGCGTCCCTTTCGGGGGGAAAGAAGGACTTATCTGGGGTGCATGATGGCTTCAAATGAACATGACATGCTTCTTGGACTGGACGCCCGGGCCACAAACTTTCTAGCTTCTCGTGAACCCCTTGATCCGCATTACAATACCGGGGAACCTTGCCAGGACTCTTTTACTGATGAGATGTCTTCTTTTCGGTCGACAGCGCCCTTTGCGGGTTTTCGCCAATCGACCTCTCTCATTTCTCTTCTCACCATCGCCCGATAGTGCTCTTTGCGAGTTTTCACTAAACGGACTCTCTCATTTTAAGTTTCTCTACTCACCGTCGCCTTATGGTGCTAGAAGTTTTTCACTGATAAGACTCTCTCATTTTATTTCTCTCAATTTGAATTGTATCAGATTCCATCAATGACATTTTCACTTTCTTGTCTTCGCCAATTGATCTGAAGGACTTGAACAAGGTCTTTGGGTAAAAGGATTTTGAATAGAATTACAACTTTGGAACCATCTAGACGGATTTAAACCGAACCGTCATATCATCTGCCCCAGTTTCAATTTTGGGGAAATTGGGATTTTTGTTTTGGTGTGACTGAACCTCAGGGAGAGGTTGCCTACGTACCCTTTCGGGATCAAGTCAAAACGTAGTTGAGGCAAATAATTTGTTTTTGTTTTGTTTTGTTTTTGTTTTTGTTTTTTTTACTTTCGGTTTTTAAAGAGGATAGCCAAAGAAACAGAACTATTATTATTATTATTATTATTATTATTATTATTATTATTATTATTATTATCTTAATACTTTCAGGTTCCAAAGAGGGTAGCCAAAGAAATAGAACCGGCTCAAAGGGTTTACAAAGGATTGATAGTGTTTGGGATAGCATGAAGGAAAGCCTTTATCATCTCAATTATACAAAAGCCATCACCCCAAGAGATTTAGACATAGTACCTTTTCACTGCATCTGCATTAACTGATGTTTCAGGATCATTTACTTAAATGTCTCCCATATACAGTACTCCTCTTGGTAATATTTTCCAGATAATGTATGGACCCTTCCAATTAGGAGAAAACTTTCCTTTTGCTTCCTGGTGATGCGGGAGAATGCGTCTAAGCACAAGTTGTCCTACTTCAAAGTTACTGGGGTGTACTTTCATGTTATAGGCACGGGCCATTCTTTGTTGGTACAACTGCTTATGGCAAACTGCGGTCATTCGCTTTGAATCAATTAAGGATAACTGCTCCAGCCGGGTTTTGACCCATTCACTGTCTTCAATTTTCGCTTCCACAATTATGCGAAATGAAGGGATCTCTACTTCTGCCGGTATGATTGCTTCAGTTCCATAGACCAATAAATATGGAGTTGCTCCAATTGATGTACGCATTGTGGTCCGATACCCAAGTAATGTGAAAGGCAAATTTTCATGCCACTGTCTAGAGCTTTGAATAATTTTTCTCAGAATCTTCTTGATGTTCTTGTTTGCTGCTTCAACAGCACCATTGGCTTTTGGCCGATAAGGAGTATAGTTTTTGTGTGTTATCTTGAATTGTTCACATACCTCTACCATTAGACGGCTATTCAAATTTGCAGCATTATCGACAATGATAGTAGTAGGGATACCGAAGCGGCAGATGATGTTGGAATGCACAAAGTCCACTACAACTGTCTTGGTGACTGCCTTGAGAGTGATGGCTTCAACCCATTTTGTGAAGTAATCAATTGCGACAAATATGAACCTATGCCCATTAGAAGCTTTCGGATTTATTGGCCCAATGGCGTCCATACCCCAAGCGACGAATGGCCACGATGCTGACATCGAGTGTAGCTCTGTTGGGGATGCATGAATTGAATCACCGTGTACCTGGCATTGATGGCATTTGCGGACAAAACCGAAGCACGCCTTTTCCATAGTTATCCAATAATATCCTGGTCGCAGGATTTTCTTTGCTAAAACGAGTCCATTCATATGAGGCCCGCACGCTCCTACATGCACTTCCTGCATGATTCTTCCTGCTTCCTCAGCAAAAACACATCTTAATATATTAAGGTCTGGGATCCTTTTATATAGAATGTCACAACTTAAAAAGAAAGTGTTTGCCTGCCTTCTAATGGTTCTTTTCTGATCTGATGTGGCTTGCTCATGGTATTCTTGTTTCCTCAAAAATCTCTTAATATCATGATACCATGGACGAGTTCTGGGTCCCATCTCAACTGCATTACAGTAACCATGCCTTTCTTTGATTTGCATTTCCAGGGGATCAATATGGGCATTGCCTGCGTAAGGTAACATTGATGCTAAAGTGGCAAGTGCATCAGTCAGCTCTTTGTGACATTGAGGAATATACCTGAACTTGATTGACTTGAAACATTTACTAAGGTCATCCACGTGTTGCCGATATGGAATGGGCTTCACATCTCGGGTTTCCCACTCTCCCTGTGCCTGTCGGATGATTAAGTTAGAATATCCCATGATCAATAAATCTTCGACCTCTTGGTCAATGGCCATGTTCATACCTATGATGCAGGCTTCATATTTAGCTATATTGTTTGTGCAGAAAAATCAGAGCCTAGCTGAGGCTGGATAATGCTGACCATTAGGTGATATCAAGATTGCCCGAATACCTACACCTCTCGTATTTACTGCTCCATCAAAAAACATTTTCCAAGCACAAGTATATTCAGTGATGACTTCTACTAAATTAACTTCTTCATCTAGGAAATATGTGCTCAATGGTTGGTATTCATCGTCAATCGGATTTTATGCCAAATGATCTGCTAATGCCTGGGCCTTCATCGTCGTGCGAGTGACATAGACTATGTCAAACTCAGTGAGCATGATTTTCCATTTTACAAATCTCCCAGTGGGCAACGGCTTCTGGAATAAGTATTTCAAAGGGTCCAGCCTGGTTATAAGATAGGTAGTATGGTCTTGCAGATAATTCCTTAACTTCTGAGCGACCCATGTCAGTGCACAACATGTTCTTTCCAACAAAGTATACCTGGCCTCAAAGCCGGTGAATTTCTTACTCAAATAATAAATTGCTTGTTCTTTCTTGCCAGTCTCATCATGCTGCCCTAAAACACAACCGATAGAGTTTTCTAGCACTGTCAAATATAAGAAGGGGGTCGTCCTGTTTCGGGTGGGACCAACACCGGAGGATATGACACATATTCCTTGATTTTGTCGAAAGCTTCTTGGCATTCAACTATCCATCTGATTGCTGCATTTTTCTTCAATATTTTAAATATAGGCTCACACGTGGTAGTCAATTGGGCAATGAACTGACTGATATAGTTTAACCTGCCCAATAAGCTTATCACGTCCTTCTTAGTTCATAGAGGAGGCAGATCTCGGATAGCCTTTATCTTTGTTGGATCTAGCTCGATACCCTTCCTACTGACTATAAAACCCAGGAGCATGCCCGATGGAACCCCAAAAGCGCATTTGGATGGATTCAGCTTCAAATCATATTTACGCAACCGTTCAAAGAACTTTCTCAGGTCTCACACATGATCATTCTGAGTCCGGGACTTGATAATTAGATCATCTACATACACCTCTATCTCTTGATGCATCATGTCATGAAAGATAGCAATAATAGCCCGCATGTATGTTGCCCCAACGTTCTTCAACCCAAATGGCAAGACCCGATAACAGTAGGTCCCCCATGGTGTAGTGAAAGCAGTCTTTTCGGCATCTTCTTCATCCATCAATACCTGATGATATCATGCGTAACAATCCACAAAGGACTGTACTTCATGTTTGGCGCAGTTATCAACAAGGATGTGGATGTTAGGCAAAGGGAAATTGTCTTTTCGACTTGCCCTGTTCAAATCTCTATAATCCACAGATACACAAGTTTTCCCATCTTTCTTTGGCACAGGAACCACATTGGCTAACCAAGTAGTATATCGGACCACTCGAATTACCCCTGTCTTCAGCAGTTTTGTAATTTCTTCCATGATCTTATCACTGACGTCAGTTTTGAACTTTCTTTGCTTCTATTGCACTGGATGAAAGTCAGGGTAAATCGGTAGTTTATGCACCACTAAATCCACACTCAAACCTGGCATGTCGTCATATAACCAAGCGAGCGCATCTTTAAATTCAAACAAGAGCTGGATTATGGAATCTCGAGTTTTCTCCTCTGTATGAATGCTTATTTTGGTTTCTCTTATTTCCTCGGCGGTTCCCAAATTAACTGGTTCAGTGTCATTCAGGTTTGGCTTAGGTTTATTCTCAAATTGTTCCAATTCTCGATTTATTTCCTTAAAAGCCTCTTCTTCATCATATTCTGGTTCTTGATTCATAATTTCATAGTTAGACGACATGTTTGAGTCTGGGCATGAAGTCCTCAGCCATGTCATGTTATTTAAAGCCACATTATTATAACTGAAAAGAAAAAATGAAAAAGAAGAAAAAATAAATAAAATCAGAAAAAGAGAAAATGGACGATGAAATATTGATTTTATTTCTTGGAATTTGGGAAGATAACAGGGTTTACATGAATTTAAAAGACAAGATACTAAAAGAAAACATTTGAAGTTACACCCTGGAATAATTCGAGATGTAGAACAAGGTGACAGGGCTAATCTACCAGGACTCCCGCCTGATCGGAAACGGAGTAGCCTTCAAATTCTGAAGTTTAGCATCTTGTCCCTTATAGATCACCTCAGCGGTGCTAGTACCTTCTTCTGGTTCGACCATGTGAGTTTCATAGAGCATTTTCCTCATATCTCCACATATGTCTTCTATTTCATCTGCCGTGCAAACTTCATCTTCTTCTTTAACATATTTGGGTTCGACAAAGGTCTCATACAAATGTGGCACTGGCTGTTAAAGAAACCATCCTTCTTTTTTCCTTTCTTCGGCCCACGCTTCATCCTCGGGAGTGGGGTGAAAACCTATCCCGAAATACTTATGTGCAGTGGGTAGAGTTACTGGCTCAACTATTCCTTGCAAAGATTTTCCCAATCCTTTCCCTTGTTTGAATCCATGTCTAATCATTTCTTTGGCCACCATGATTGAAGCATTAGACAAGAAAGGCTGGGGCATGGGCTTCCTTCCTCATATTGGTCCGCTACCACGACTATAAAGGCTTGATAAACTATATGCTCGCTTCCTTTTCTTGCCTCCAAGCACGGAATGGATGGGTCATGATAGAAACACTGCTCATATTCTCCATGGACTACAATCTTCTGATTCTCATATTCAAATTTTACCATCTGGTGGAGGGTAGAAGGCACGGCTCCTGCAGCGTGAATCCAAGGCCTTCCCAAAAGAAAATTATATGACGTGTCCATGACAAATACTTGGAAAATTACCTCGAAATCCACTAGGTCTATGGTCAGTATCAAATCAATTTCACCGATAGTGTCCCTTTTGATGCCATCAAAAGCTCTCACGCAGATATTGTTCGCACGAATCCTCCATGTTCCAATCTCCATTCTTTGCAATGTGGAGAGTGGGCAGATATCAACACTTGAGCCTCCATCCACCATGACATGCTTAACATAGTAACCTCCAGATTTGACAGTTAAATGTAAAGCTTTATTATGAGCAGCTCCTTCTGGTGGAAGATAATTCTTGTTGAAAGAAAGTTGATTGATAGCAAACAATCTTTCTGCCATTCTCTCCAATTGTTCAACTGATGTTCCGCTGGGCACATATGCCTCATTCAAGGTGTTCATGAGTATCTTCTAATGTTTAGTGGACTTGGTCACCAATGTCAAGAGTGATACTTGTTCAGGACACCCCCTCAGTTGTTCCACTGTTTCATAATCAGGCATTTTCATCTTTTGAAAGAAAGCTTCGGCTTCTTCAGCGCTTACTGGATTTTTAGATGGAAAGCATTTTCTTTCAGCGTTGTTGACTTCAAGAATATTTGAGCATTTTTCAACAGGGATGGTTCCTAGGAATTCAATTGTAATTTCTTTGCCTTTATAGGTAACCATAGTTTGTTGGTAGTTACAGGGTACCATACAGGGATCAGTCATCGACTTCTATGGTGCGCGTCCAATAACCACTAGCTCGCTCAGCCGAGGCGATTTGATTGTCCCCTGCACCACATAGGCCACTTGTGTCCCTTTCTTTACTTCATACTTCTTCGGAGTGCTCATGACTAATTGTTTTTCTTGAAGCCCCCTCGTAATATAAAGAACCCCTTGTTTCGGAGGCATTGGCTCGACTTTTGCCTCAGTTTTCATTTCAGGTTCAACTTTGGTAGTTTTATCCTTCTTCTCTCTTTTTTCCTGCTTCAAGGATGTCTTAGGCTTCTTTTCAGCATCGCCAATAGTAATTATGGATTTTCAGGCCGAATTAAATTCTCGGTCTTCACAAATTATACCAATTACTAGCCCGTTGTTGTGAGCGGGCAATGGGTTATTAGTAACATTTGGAATTTCTTCATCCTTCAGCACTATTTTTCCTTATTAGATCAAATCTTCCATAGCCCTTTTCAATGTCCAGTAGTGGTCCGTGTTGTGCCCTTCCGCTCTTGAATGGTATGCACACCTAGCACCCTGCTAATATGACGGTGATTCCGGGGTTTGCCTGTTTGGGGGTACGGGTTGCAGTAAGTGCATCTGGACCAGCTTTGGGAACAAACTGGAATATGATTCACCAATTGTTGTAAAATTTTGTCGCTTGGGTGGTTCCCTAGGGCGGAAGTTATTTTGCGGTGTTTGGGGATTATATTGGTTTTGGAAAGGAGGTCGGTTTCTTTGGAATAGAGGTGGGTTTCAATTAGGTTTGCGATCGGCCGAACAGTTGAGCATTCATTACTGCATAAGGTGGAAGAGTATAAGTCATGTCTGTGTAGGGGTAATAGTGCTGAGGAGTTCTTTCAGGGAACGCCGGTCTAGGAGCCCGGAATCTTCTTTCTCTCAATGTTGCTGTCATTGTTTCTTCCTTCTTATTGACCTTAGCCATCCCTCCAAACCCGCCTTGAATAGCTTGGGAGGTTGCTCTAATAGCTGATTGGCTCAAAATTCTGCCTGTTTTTAAACCATTCTCCACCATTTCTCCAATTTTTATGGCCTCCGCAAAAGGTTTACCCATGGCGGACATCATGTTTTGGAAATAATCTGCTTCTTGGGCTTGTAGAAAAACTGTCACCATCTCCACCTCATCCATTGGTGGTTTTACCCTTGATGTTTGCTCACGCCACTTGATTGCATATTCACAGAATCTTTTTGAAGTCTTTTTCTTGAGGTTTGCCAAAGAATTCCTATCGGGTGCAATGTCTACATTGTACTGAAATTGTCGGACAAAATCTCTAGCGAGGTCATCCCAAATATGCCATCAAGATAAGTCCTGATCCATGCACCATTTCGATGCTATACCCACCAAGCTTTCTCCAAAATAGGCCATCAGTAACTCTTTTTTGCCCCCAGCTCCACATAGCTGATTACAATATCCTTTGAGATGACCTTTGGGATCACCATGTCTATCGTACTTTTCGAACTTCGATATCTTATATCCCAAAGACGGGTGCACGTGAGGGAACATGCACAGATCATTATAAGAGACATTTTTCTGCCCATTTAGTCCTTGCATATTCTTAAGACTTTGTTCCAGACTCTTCATCCTTTTCGTCATGTCGTCCTGTTCTGATGTTTTGAGAGTCGTGTCCTGTTTTGGTATGGGCTCATAAAGTGGCCGGGAATATGTGTATTGAGGGTAGTGAGGAGGATCGGCCTAAAGATCGGATTCTGGAAAGTGACAAATTGAAGGGTCCACACCGTGCTTTGGGAATGATGGTTAAGTTGTTGCAGAACATGGTGGAGTAGTGAAAATGTTGGGCGCAGTCCCATATGGGAACAGTTGTGGGTGAGTTTCAGAGGGTTTTACGAAAAAGTTAGTAGTGATGGTAGGTTGACCCAAAGAAACATTTGGATGGCTGATGGGGACAGTGGTAACTCCTCCTAATCTGGGGAACAATTCTGGGAATCTAAGGATATTACTTGGGGGTTCCTTCCCGTTGTTCAAGGAATCCCACATCCCCATCAAACGCAGATGTAGTATTCTATTTTCTTCAGCTGTGTAGGACTCGGAGACTAGGATCCTAGAGAGTGGGCTGTCTTCAGAGATAGGGATTGCAGGAAGTGCCATTTCAGACGACATTTCAACGCTTCCTTTAGATTTGGTGAAGTAACGATGTGAGGCCAGCTTACCACAAACCAACCACGATTTCTAAAAACTTAGCTGGACAATAGACATCAACAACGGTTAGTGTTACACAAATAACATATAGCCAACTGCACATTAAAGTGTGATGCACCTATACAGATAACTGAGTATCTACGTGTTTGATTTGGCTGCATGCGTCATCCCGGCCATTCTATTGTCGCCCTCTCCTTTCCTTTCTCTTTTTGTTTTATCTTCCCCTTTTTGATTGGTTTTTCTCTCAGTGCATTATTGCCTTCTCTTGTGTTTCTTTTTCTCTCGGTTTCCTTTTATTTATTTCCCTCATATTTCTCTTTTTCTCTATTTTTCAGGATTACGGTCGAATCTTATATAGATTGCCTACTTATCATGGCCCCGCATGAATCAGACGAAGCGTAGTTCTTGCAAACAAAAGATAAAAATGCAAAGAAGACAAACAATTTTGGGAAATTTTCGAATATTCATTAATAAAAAACTGCGATTACAAAATTACTAAACTATTTGTTTTCATTTTCAGAAGAAAAATACAAAAGACTCAAAATGAAATACAAACTCGACTATCTAGGAATACATCAAAACTTCAAACACTGGGGCCCGCAGGGCATCATTCGGCATCGCCACGGTCCTGCGCGCAAGACCCCTTTGCAGTTGCTCTAAATCATTCATGACCTGCCAAACAAATAGCATCATCAAAGCAAAGAAAGTGGTTCTACCCATCCGTTCACCATCTTGACATCTCTTGACAATATAATGTGCAATGCGCTGGATTCTTTCCCTGATTTGACCTTTTTCTTGAAGGAGTTGGCTTATCTGTTGAGTGCGGGCTTCTAGCACTTGGAATCCTGAAGGTGAAGGTGTTTTAGCAACTTTACTTCCTTTTGCATTTCATCCATCATCTCATAACACCGGTTCCCCTCAACTCGAAACTCTTTGTCTAATTGGATTGCCCTTTCTTCCGAAGCATTTCCCTTCCTTCTTATGTTGGCAATGATTTCTTCATAATACCTTTTTAGATGTTGTACATATCGGGCTCTTTCTTCAGTTTTCTTGGCCCAATGTGTTTGCAGTTTGGCCAGATTCTTTTGAGACCTTTCTAACTCTTATTCATAATCTGAGACTTGTTTTCTCAACCCTCTGATCAACCTTTTGTCAGACACACTTCTTTCCCCATTTCTACCGTCAATTTTCATTTGTTGGATCTGTGCTTTAAGGGCTTCATTTTCCTAAAACAATTTCTTATTCTCACCTTCATCAGCAGCCATTTGGACATCTTTTTCAAATTGAAGGTCCCGTACTTGTTGTTCTAATGCCCCAATTTTTACTCGGTATTCCTTTTCTTTTGTCAACCAATCCAATTGAAGATGGGCTCCGTCAGTAAACTGCTATATGTGAGGCCTTTTAGAGGGTCTCCCCGGAATTTGGAACCTTTTGTTGAACCATGCCAAATATTTTGGATCAACCTCTCCCTCTGGCTCGATCCTGTATCATTGTATCAAGTTGCTGAAATAGGCTTTCATTCCATATTTTTCTAATTCTTGCTTCCGGGAAGGTAGCTTTAGGACACAACTCAATAACCTGTTCACTTAGATCTTCATCGTTGTGCACTTTTTGGAACCACCCAAATTGTCGCATGACTCTTTAAGGTGCATAAGGTTGTATGCTTCGAATGCCCATCAAAATTATATATGGGACTTTTGCTGAAGTATAGAGGACTTTGGTTGCGGGAAGCCACCCATAATCCCACTCGATCTTATCCGCATTTAATGAATTCAAGCATGAAGACCAAGCCTTAACACCTTCTGGGAATTTGATGCATGCAACCCGAGTTTCAAATTCATTGATGCAACTGAGCCCAGTTGACCCGAATTTCATGTACCCTGTATGGTGACATAAATGCTCCTAGATCCACATTTGCAACAGAAGATTACACCATTGGAAGAATTTTTCTCCTTTTCGACACTTAGTTAAGGCCCGATAAATTTCTGCTACAATCAAGGAGACTATTCTGCTATTGGGCATTTTCATTGCTACATCCACCATTCCTATCAGTGCGAGATCTATATTCCCATCTGCCCTTGGGCAATTCACAATTCCTAGAAAGGCCACAATAAATGACAACCCTCGACGAGCCTCCCATTTGTCTTTATTTCCTTCATGTGTTAAGCCCGTATTAGGTTCCTCGAAGCCCCTCGGGTTGCTGTATCGATGATAAAGAAAATGCAAAGTGGAACACACTTCTGCTAGATGCGGGTCTTTGATATCTCAACTGACACTCAATAAATCCAAGAATTTGTGGAGTGTGACAAGCCTGGGTGATTGAGGATATCTACTTCGCATGTTCCCATTAAGGCCTGCATACCCTGCCATTTCCTCCAATGTTGGTGTGAGCTCAAAATCGGAGATTCTGAAGACATTACGAGTTGGATCCCAAAAAGGTATCAATGCTTCAACAATATCCTTTCTTGGTCTTACGTTCAAAAGTCCCGTAAGACCCCATAGGATTCTTACCACTGATTCTTTACTTCCATCTCGTATGTCATTACAACCACATATAAAGTTGGAGGGGTATCTCACTCAGTACTGAGAAGGTTTTGATGTCTTTGGAATTCATCATGCACATTTATTTAATGATCAAAAGGTAGAAGTGGCTATTTTTGCAAAAGTTGTTTAATAGACCATGAATTTGAAAATATTTCTCATCCTGGGGCCCATGTGGCATAATTTAGCATCACCGCAGGCCAACAAGACTGAGAAAGTTTTGACGCTAATTGTGACTATTTTTAAAACCTGTCCATATAATGGCTCAAAAGGGCTATCTTTGCAAAACTTTCAGTTGAGAAAACCTGGTTTGGCAAATACGGCCTTTCAGCACTTCCGAGAGGGAGATTTTAAGGCTATATTTGCAAACCATTTAAAATGACTCAAGGTGGCTATTATTTCAAAAACGGCCTTCCGGCGTCCTTTTGAGGGATGTTCGGCTTATTTTAAACAAGAATGGCATCACCCGATTTATTTAATGAAAGATTTAAAATTTGACATTTTTTGGCTATTTTTGAAAAAAGGGGAGGTTGAACCCGATGAGGGTTGCCTACGTATCTCACATCCGGTGAGAATCAAACCAGCGTAGTTCGGGCAGATTGCTAAAATCAAAACTATTTTTGAACAACAATTTCCTTTTTTTTCAAATATTTTCTCTTTATTTTTAAAAATCTGGCAACAATTCGGTACTAATTGGGCATTGGGTTTTTCACAACAAATGATTATCCTCCCTTAGACCTAACATTGTTATTTTTCACAATTTCCACTCATAATACACTAGCCGATCAACATGCGGAGCCGAGCAAATAAATACAAGTAGCACGTAATATGCATCAGGATGGTTATTTTAATACGGGTCACCTGTCCTAGACAGGACTCAATCCCTGTGTTGAGTCCCCTAAGTCAAAATGCACGTTATGCAAATAAATGTCCTACTAGGAGTCCGGCTTGAGTTTATTGTTCGTCTAGGTTTAAACCCTAGGTTTATTGGTCTAGACCTGGCTTACCCGAGCAGACAACTCGGGCCGAGGGGGAGGCAGCGTATCGGGGATATAGAATCTCGCCCGGCTTAACAACTTACCCAAATCTCGTTCTAAATTAGGGAAAAAGACTCTAACAGAAGAAAAGCTACACGAAGTGCACCCTTCTCCATGATGTAGAAGACTCAAAAAGGGGAAGGGATTTGCGACAGTTTATATATACAGTTTCAACAAATATCAAAGCAGTAAACATTTAGCACATATAGCATGGAAACATGTAGAAAATCAGATAAAAGCCAAATATAATAATTAAACTAAGCTCGAATTCTTTGAACCCTAAACCGAAATTATGGGTTCGTTTCCCCAGTAGAGTCGCTAGAGCTGTCACACCTCCTTTTTTACACACCCTACCCCAAAGGATAACAATGTATAAAAGGGAGTTTTTCCAATTAAAGTGACATTATTCGAATTGAGATTATTTATTTGTATTTAGAGTCGCCACTCGGGAAAAGATTGGCTTTTGGTGTCCCGAGTCACCGGTTTAAATCCCAAAGCGAGGAAATTATTCGACTTCCCAATTGGAGTCTGCGAACCAGAAATTATGTGTAAGGAGTTCTGTTGACCCGAGGGAAGATGTTAGGCACCCCCGGATCCCGTGGTTCTAGCATAGTCGCTTACATTATCATAAATGGCTAAAAATCTAATTTTTTCACATGCTCCAACCTATAATGCAATTTTATAATTAATTATCGCTTTTTAATTATTTTTTTGAAAGTGAACGTCGCCTAAAACATGTTTTCAGATCACGTCACATGAAATGCACCCGGATCTTCGACACATCTTTATTTGACATTTTCGGATTTGGATTTGGGTTGTGTGAAATACACACCCGTATTAGGAAGGTAAGGTTATTAAAAACGCGCCTACAGAGTCTATCGTGTGGTTATCTTTTGGGAAGGCCGTGAAATTCGCTAAATGGCCCGTCTCGAGTTTCTAGGTATATTATTAAGTAATTGATGAGGGCCTCGCAATTATATATTTGATTTTGCGAGGCTTGTCTCATTTTATTATTAAAGGCCAACTAAAGCAAACTAGAGTTTTCTATGGATTATTTGTCTCTAAGGTCTAATTAATTTACAAATACTAATTCGAGCCACGAATTCAAGTCCGAATTCAAACAAAAGGGAACACCCTTTTAGCTTGAACCTGCTACCTAATTCAAGAGCCAAATTTTATATTTGTAAGTTAATTACCAATTTTCCTAATGTATTTCTTTGAGGATATTTGATTCAACATTGCAAATCTAAGATTATACCAAACGAATATAAGGATAAAGTCAATCAATTACGATAAAATCCTAATTAACTAATAAACCATATTATATACATCATTTAAGCATTAGAAAATTTCTAATTATGTGGCCCAAACAATATATATTTAGGTTACTGTTAGCTAATTTCAAAATACTTCAATTACATGATGCGTTTTTTCATATTCTTATGCCTTTCAATTATTAAGCTTACAATCATATTACTTTTGGAAGTCTAAGAAGGTGATTTATTTGGAAATAGGGAGTTAATTCCTAAGCCAATTAATCACAAGCCATTTCAATAAGGTATCACTACAGAGAATCTATTGAACATCATTTTCACACCCAGCCCAATATAAGCTAATCAAGATAGAATCCATAACTTCATATACGATCAGAATTTTAAACAATCTGCGATTTAGGCTATACTTTACCAAAGTATCTATACTAACAGTTATTCTAAACTACAATTAGCGCTAAGGATTAATCAAATTCAAAACAACCATAATAGTGAGATATTAATCAACATAGTCAAATGATAAATGCTTCACACGCATGAATTACAGTCCAAAATTAAATGTACTGTTTAAAATAAATAATTCCAGGGACAAAGGAATCAACAGAATAACTAGGAGACTAAGCTTCAATACTTCATGCTCATTCACACTCAATATTTCAGCTTACAAAGGTGCAGAGCTACATCAGTGATATCTAAATGTGTACTTGGATTTTTGAAGCAAAATAAGAAGGTAAGGAGGTTAGTTATGCAACAGCAGTGTTCAGCAGCACAATCAACAACAAAATAGTTCTCCCAAAGCTAATTATCGACCCAAATCACACTATAACACCCAGGGGTGAAAGCTAATAGAATCGAGCACCAAAATGACACAAATAACCACTGATTCCACTCGAGCTTAGTGGAAATTGAGTTAAAAATAAGTATTTGGACTAAGGATGAAGATTAAAATCCACAATCTGAAATATCAACCTAAGGGAGTAATTGAAAGCATTTTTTTGGATTTTTAAGTGTTAAATTTCAAAATTGAATTTGGAATTGAAAAGGAATTGAGAGGAATTTTTTGGGGAATTTAAGAGCTGAAAGAGTTTTAGGTATTTTCAGAACTTCTGAAACTTATTTTTCAAGGCATTTGAGTGCCTTTTATAGGCCTAAATTAGGGCAGAATATTCTAGAAGCAATCTCCTCTTTTCCATCCCTTTTTATTTCAGAATTTGGCTATTAGACTCTGATTTTATGACTTGTTACCCAATTTATTGCATAAAAATGAAGAAACACTAAGGCCCCCTTCGAGAAGGCCATAGGGTATTCTTTTAGCTATGAAATTCCTATATTGCCCTTGCTTGGGTCTTAAAATTACTACCCTTCACAAACTGGACCATTTTAAATGCCCAAAATACCCTTACTCCCCCCTGAAATTACTAACTAACCTACCAGCTATAACCAACCAATTTACTCAGCCAGAGTTAACCCAACAAAACCTAGATCAAACTAGACAAGTTAACTAATCAAAGGACTTCAACAAAATAAGAATCCATTTGCAATTAAACAATTAAGAACCAATTAGCAGAATTTAAACTAGAGTCTGGGCAATTACTACACTAATTATACTAAAGTAAATCTTAAACATCATTGACTGGATACTACTCAAAAATCAAACTATCAATTAAACTAATCAAGTTATAAGACAAATATCGAAACTAATCAATAATAAACTGTGAATTAAAACATACCCGTTTATGACTTAGAACTAATATAATATGCAGGAACAAATCCGACAGAACATACATGAAGATTAACTAATTTAGAGATTCAACTACTACAAGAAAAAGAAAAACAAAAACAGAATTCAAATACTAGAAGAAGAAGAAAAACAAAAACCAAAAAACTTACTTATGCAATTAGAGCTACTGAACTTCAACTCGAGCCACAGAATAATGTATACACGTGTTATCTAATAAAAAAACAAGTGAACACAGTATTGCGAGACTTTACTCGATCTCCAGACCCAGGCAATTTAAAAAAAAATTCAGGGAGTTCGGACTTCTAGGGTTCTTCTATCTTAATTTGAAATTTGAAAAAAATGGGGGCTGTTTCAGAGAAAGTAGTTAGGGATTTGGGGAAGAGTGAGGTGAAGAGAACATAAGGTGTAACTTTGAAGAGGTTTGGGAGATGACGCAGCTGTATGGGACGGAGGAGGCGCCTAAGGTTTCAAAAATTCGAGGAGTTCCAATAGAATTTGGGGAAAATATAGTGGGGTATGAGTATGAGGGAGGGAAGGCGAGGTTGTAGTGTGAATTTGGGCCCGATTGGCCGCCGGCCGCTGCCGGGGGAGATTTCCGGTGGGCGGTGCACGGTGGCGGATGGCAGAGATACGGTGGGCGTTACAGGGGGATACGAGGAAGATAAGTGATGTTTTTTTAGGGTTTGGGAGTTTTTGGACAGTTATATCTATTATGGTGAATAAATCTGGGCCGTTCAATCATAGGGAATGAACGGTCAAGATTAATCGACGTCCAAAACGACGTCGTATTGGCTTAATGAGGGCAGGCCGGGTTTGGGATTAATTTGGGCTTGGACTGGGGTGTGGAGGAAGGGTCCATTTGGGCCGGCCAAATATCTAATGGAATTGGCCCAATTTCAACTTCTTATTAAGGCAACCCCCCCCCCCTTTAATTGTTTCCTTTTACCTTTCTCTTTTATTTCTTTTATTTACTTTGTATTTATTATTTTTGGTTTTTGTTTCTGATTTTGAATGCAAAAAAAAATGCTATTTTATTATTTTTTTTTTTGTATTTTTTATAAATTAAAAATGCGTGCAAAGATGTAAACAAGCCACAAAATCATGCAATTAATTCCAAAAACAATCCAAATAATAAAAGAAAAATTCTAGTTCTAATGAATTTGTAGGAGTAAATTAAGCGTTGCAAAATTCACATGCTCATAGTTACCTCCCCGTTTTCTCCATATAATACTTTAATTTGTTCATTTATATGTGTTTGGAGAGTAAGAAGCAAATCGAATAGAATCCGGTTAGAAATGAGGCAATAAACCTCTTTTTGGGAAGGTTAGTTTGGAAAAGTTAATCGGATGTTGACCAATGTGTTAGAAAGCTCAGAATGGATTTTTGATGATTCGACTAGTTTTGGGGGGTGATTTATGACTTAGGAGAGCAATCAGAATCCAATTCGGAGGTCTAGTGTAGATCTAGGCTTGAACTGGCTAAGGTTGAATTTTGGCGAATTCCAGACGGTAGGCGAGATTTTGATCTGGGGCTCAGAATGAAACTCCGAGAGTTGCAGTAGCTCACTGTTAGGTAATTCTTGATATGCGTGCAAAATTTTAGATTATTCGCAGGTGTTTAGGTCCGGTTTTAGATCAAATGTTAGTTTCGGAAGTTTTAGTGAAACTTAGGCTTGAATCTGTGAGAATTTGATGATTTTGATGTTTGTGATGGTGTTTTTATGTTGCGAGCAAGCATGAATGAAGTAATGTGACATATTTGTGCATTTGTTGAGGTTCTGAGGTCTCGGGATGACTTCGGATGCCCAACGAGAGGTTTTGAACTTAAATAATGCAGCAAAAATATTGCAGGCAGACTTTGCTCTATGCGATTGCATAAAGAGGCATGCGATCACATAGAAGACCTGGAGAAGGGTGGAATTGTACTCTATGCGATCGTACAGAGGCAAGTGAGATCACATAGGTTAGGGAAGTTGAACTGTGTGATCGCAATGGGGTTAATGCGATCGCATAGAAGGGAATTTGGAGCCCAGGAAAATGCTCTATGCGATCGCATAGAGGGCAGTGCGATCGCATAGACTTAGAACTTTGAACAGTGCGATCACATATAGTGCATTGTGATCGCATAGAAGGAAAATGGGCCTGGACTCGCATAGACTTAGAACTTTGAACAGTGCGATCACATATAGTGCATTGTGATCGCATAGAAGGAAAATGGGCCTGGAAAATTTTACTCTATGTGATCGCATAGAGGCATTGTGATTGCATAGAAATAAGCATTAGTGACAAAATAGTTAAGTTAAAAATTTCAGACGCGTACCCTCTTAATTTTACACCATTTTTACTTCGTCAAGGGAGGGTTTTGAGTGAATTTAAGAGAGATTTCAATGAGTAATCGCTGGAGGTAAGTTTCTTGACTCAAAAACATTATTTTATACTAGAATCAACACCAAAATTCATGAAATTGGGTAGAATATGTTAAGAACTAGGGCCTAAATTATGAAAACGAATTTTTGGGTTTTGAAAGGCCATTCGAACTCCGATTTCAATAAATTTTATATGCGCAAACTCGTGGCAAGATGAGGAATCCATTGGTATGCTTTTCGAAATTTTTCGAGAAGTGGGCCTGGGGCTCGGGTTTTTCCAACTTCGTGAATAGTTAGGTTTTTCGAGTAATTTTGATTGGGTTATATTTCTTTTACCCATATTTATGTATTTGCTATTGTTTTGACTAGATTTGATGCACAAAGCGGCAAATTGAAAGGGAAAAGGCATCGCGGATGAGTCCAGGACCGATTAGAGGTGAGTAGTTAGTATATATGATAGTCTGAGGGTTTGAAACCCCGGTTTATCACATTGTGATGCTATTTAGGGTGTGACTGGCACCCCATGGCAGGTGTGGGATTGGTTATGACTGGGGATTGTGACTTGGTCTATCCCGAACAAGAATTATATTATATTGGCGGTTGAAACGCACATTGTGTTAAGTATATATGTGGGCTATAAGACATGTTTGGGGCCTTACGACGACCTGTAGTATCCTTAGGGGATAGATATCTATGTCATAGCACGATTTGTAAAATCAATGATCTCATTCCTGGCTTGAAATCACTATTATGCAATGCTGAGTCAGCCGTACTTGGAAAATTAAATAAAATTAAAGTATTTTTCATTGTTAATGAATTTGAACCTGGAAATAAATAAATTGAACTGTTGTGTGACTCATATGCATATTGTGGACAGAGTATGGATTGGGCTGCACGCTACAGCGGATGATATGAATATTGCGCTTGGGCTGAAGGAGCCCCTCCGAAGTTTGTACACACCCCCAGTGAGCGTCGTCGACGTAAACGAATCGGGCTACGCGCTGTAGCGGTCATGTGCATTGCATTCATGCATTGTAAATTACCTGTGATATTTGTGGTTTGTTGTTGTTGTTAGTTCGTGGTAGGTATCGGACTGTAGTTTTAGCTCTGCTCTGCGGCAACGGCGCCAAAATTTGATACGCTCAAATTACACTTTTACAATTAGTGTAAGGCGGTCGGTGTCAAATATAGTAACCCAACTAGGTTGGGGTCGAATCCCACAGGGAATAGGTGTGAAATGATCACTTGAATTAGTGTGTTACCCGACTAGAATCTTGAATCTATTCCGTTAGAAGTAACATAGAAATGGTGTAAGAGTGATAGTATGAGTGAAGGTTGATTTAAAATAATTAACTAGTGAAAATGCTTAATGCAATAATTTATAGAATTAATTAGACCAAGGTTGTGTTCCCATAAATGTAGTGTAATGCCATCGGTGTTAATATGATATATTTCTAATGGTTGATTATTGATATGCAATTGATTTCTATGCAACTACCCAATATTTCCCAATACTTGAGTAGTATTTCCTCTCTTTCGTTTTCCCAAAAGTCTAAGAGTCACAATGTATAACAATCAATAAATGCCAAATAAAACCCATTTATCCCTAAGCGATTCTATTAAACGAGGTGTAAGGCCTCGAGTTTTTGTTCTTTACTTCTTCCAAAATCTAACCCGCTTTCCCAAGCAAGGTAGGACTTTAATGGCTTTAATTAGTGTTTGCAACCACCAATAATAAATGAAGAATGAGAAGTGAAGAAATATCAACCAACCATTATGCATATATTCAATGTTAAACACCCATTTACATAACACCCATTTAGGGTTCACAACCTTAGTATTTAAGTTTAGCCACACATGCTAAAATATAAAACACAAGGTGTAATAAATGTCATAAATGCTTACAAAGTAAAAGATTCTTCAACCAAAAGCTTCCAAAAAGATGAAGTAATAAAGTCTTGGAGTGTAGTATAAAGTCCGCACAAGATGCCCTTACACAAAATTCTAAAAAGCCATTTATAGAGGCACCAAGATCTGACAAAAAGCGGACAAGTTTGCCCTTACAGGTGACGTATGCGACCGCAGATCTGTCGCATAACTGGTCTACGGTCCGCAATCTTGAGAGGCGGCGTCGCGGATAGGAACCCTAGCTGTTCATGTGTTGATTGCGTAACCATTCTGCGGTCCGCATGTTGATTTTGCGACCGCAGAAAGCACCGCAGACTTGCCTCTTAGGTTTCCTTTGTGTTCATTAGGCGGCAGAAGTGCAGACCGCATATTGAATGTGCGATCACAAAAGACATCGCATTCTTGCCATGCATTTCAGCTCCATTCACTGTTTAGTTCTGCGATTTGGTTGCTTATTTGCGGTCCGCACATGAAGAATGCGACCGCATATTGGTCCGCAGATTTGCTCTTTTGCACAACTCGCCCTCTTTCTTATCTTTTTGCGTCCATTTTTGTGTCCTTGGTCTTTTCTTCCTCTTTATCTGTAAAACCACAAAATCACATAAGTATGGACTACATTTTGCAATGAAACAAGCTAATATAATAGAAATTAGTATGTAAATGTGCCGAATCACTCCAGCACATCAACACCCCCAACTTAAGCTCTTGCTTGTCCTCAAGCAAGCAGAACGTACCTACGCCACACTTATTTCTAACACTTAACACAATAATGACACAAGATTTGTGCTAATGTTCAGTTCTTCAAGCATGTATTGGAACAATCGCTCCACTCCTCCTTGACTAAGAGCAAACATGTAGAGACAGACCAATCATGCAAGCTTTGAGCCTTACATTGTGACTAAATGTTACCCTCAGCTGACTGCATTTGCATTAGACTCTAAAGGCTCAACTTGAGTAAATTCTACAGTTCAAGCACTCTCACCAGAAATGATGTCCTATACTCACCATATTTATAATATTCACAAGGACAAGTCAAAAAAAAAACACTCACTCTCAGAAGGAACTTCAAGTGCCACTACATGTCATACCATAGGCTTGCCCTTATTTTAATTCGCCACTTCTTCAAGAATGATCGGTTGGAGGTCCCATAAGGACATTTTAGGCTCGTAATGTAGGTTTAGGGAAGGTTAGGTAAGTATTTGGGAACATATGACTTCATCCTCCTTGAACACTACTTACAAGCTTCATTCTGTTGCATTTTGGTTTTCTTTAACTCACATAGCCTCATTAGCATCTAGTCCCCGATTATAGAACCACCTTGCATACCTCTCCTAATTTTTATTCAAGTCTCCACAATGTATATCTATATATATATATATATTTTTTTTTATTGGAGCTTGAATACTTTAATACGCACTATGAGGTTTGTGGCTTTAGACTCAATGTATAACCTTGCCTATCTCCCTTTGACACCACCCCCAACTTAGGCTTTTAGCCTCATTTTCAATGTTCAAGGAGGGACGGGTTCAAAAGAGGGGACCATTTTGCAAAAAAGGAATGGTTTGTACTGAGTTGGCCAAAGAAAGGTTTGAAGGCTCAAAGAGGGGTACTAGTGATATTATTTACACTATGGTAGGTTTGAAAAGCTAGAGAGATGTTTCAAATTAACACAACGAATGCCTAAGATCATTCCTCTAACCGGACATACTATCATTAGTATTGAAAGACCAACCAGGCAAGTTCTAGATGACAGAAGTGGACACAAGAACTATATACAAGTAGAAAATCTCACTTACACACATTGTACTTGAACTGCTTAATTCACCTTGTTTGGCACTTTCGAGCAACTACTTTGCAATTTCAATCTTTTATGGGTCGCTATAGAGTTACAAAGTGAGCCTTAAATTCACAAGATTGGTCATAGAGACAAGTTCCCTTAAGACAGTCGTCAATCTATCTATCATTGGGACGAGTCGAAAAAAATGACTATAGGAGGATATGTGCTATGTATAGGTATGCAAACATTGTATATACACCGCTTTATAGATCAAAGTTGTACAAGTTTGATACACAAAAGCACAAAAATGGCAATATCAAATCAAAACACCAAAAGTACCCCCACCCCCAACTTAGAACGATGCATTGTCCCCAATGCTGATAAGAAAAGTGCAAAGTGTGAGGAGAGACTCCCCGAGGCACACTAAGTGCTATGGGAGTCGGCAGCTGGCTGTGTGCCGGGGTGATCACCCTCCTGTGTATCTGGCATAGGCACAGTCGAGGGTGCGACCTCTGCTGCCGGTGGAAGCTCTGGTGTAGAGAGGAAGGCTGGCACTGGAGCTGATGGTGGGGCTGCTATGACCACAGCCGGCATCTGAGAGCTTCTAGATGCCTCAGCTGATGTATGAACTGTGGGGCCTCCTCGGTCAATCAATGATCTCTACAAGGCCACCTCAAGCTGAGCGCGCTCATCCTCATCTACAACATCATTCTCCTGAGGTGAAGCTGGAGCTGCTGCCTTCCCTTTGTCTACAGGCTGCGGAGCATCATCGCTGGAGAATCCCGAGTCATCCTCTTCTTCATCACTGTCACTACCTCCCTCAGCTTCCTCATCGGAGGCAATATCAATACGGCTAGGAGGAGCTAGGGCCTGTGAGTCTCCGGGAGTAGGAACGGCAGGGTCGGCCATTAGGTTGGTAAAATCGAGGCCTAAATCAGGCACCTCTTCAGCACTCTTCTCACCTGCTCTCGAAAAGAAGGATGAAACGTCAAAGTCCAGGTTTTGCATCTTTTGAAATTGGACCTTCATCGAGGCCACCTCTGTCTTGAGATCGTGCAAACCGGGTATTTCTCCGCTTTCTAGCTGCTCCACCCTCAACTCAAGCCCTTGCAGTCGCTCAGCATATGCTATCTGTCTTTGCTGAATCTCTGCTATGGTGGACTGCATGGGAGTGAGAGCCTGCTTGATTAAGTTAGGCAATGTCTTAACAAGCTGGTCAACTTTGGAGTTTGCATGTTTGGCTAAAAGACCAAGCTGTGTGACTGCCGGAGTTATTGGATGAGGCTGAGAAGTAGCAGTGGTAGTTTGAGCAGCGGTGGAAGGAGTGGACGACTGTGCCACATCATTATGAGCAATAGGGGGCTGGGAGGAGAGTAGGTCTTCCTCAACAACTGCCGGAGGAGGTATCACCGCATCAGCAAGGCGGTTGATGTCTATAATACCTTGCTCCTGACCTGTCGCATCCCGAAGGTCAATAGGAACTTGGGCCTCATGGCACAAAGCAGTGATCAACGACGGGAACGGAAGAGAAGTGGCATCTTGCATTGCTCTTCTCCCTATTTGTTGGAAAATTATTTCTCCCACATTCACTTTAACGCCCTGTATGATACAAGCAATGAGCAGGTCCTTCTCAATAGCGATGTCTGTCTCATGATTCGTTGGGATCAATCTGGATGCGATAAATGCAAGCCAGTATCTCCCTTCCCTTGAGAAGCTCTCCTTATAAATCTTTTTCCCCGGTTGTATCCATACAGGGGTTCCAGTTGCGATGACGGAAGCAATCCAGCTTCTTTCACTCTCGCTGTTGGCAAATTTGGCTTTATACTCAGATGTGGAGGTGTCCCCGTCCCAGTATGGGATCAACAACTTGTTTATGGCTTTTGCACTGCATTTGACTGGGATACCTCGAACTTTCACCTTGTCGAGGTACATCTTTTGCCTTTTATGCTGTTTGGTCCGGGAAGCTCCATAATTGGCATAGAACTCCCGAACAATGGATTCATTGTATTTGACCGGAGGGTCAGTGAATCTCATCCATTTTCTCCGCTTGATGTTGGTAAGGATATGGGGGTACTTTTCTTTAAACCCATTTAGGCTCAATTGCTTCTCAGGGAGGAGCTTTCTCCGTTCAAGCCCGGCTTTATATTTATCCCTCGACCCCTCATTGCCCCAACGGAGATGATATGAAAGTCCCTCCGCAACCTGCTTTCTCCTTGCCTCAGCATGTAGTCAACTGCAGGTTGGGTATCTACTTCCTTAGGTTGGTCATTTTCTTCTCGTGGCGAGTCCACTCGTTGTCTTTTAGAAGCACGGGGCCTGTTTGCAAGTCGTTTTTGAGCCATGTCTGCAAAGGGAGCATTGTTAGTATAGACAGTAGGGTAGACAATAAGAAGCATTTAATTGAGAGTAAAGATGCGACGCACTCTGCGATCGCAAAACAGGACTGCGGACCGCAGTGTCGTCGCAAATTTTTCTGCTGAAGTTTCATTCCATTCTGCGATGATATATGCGGTCGCATAACGGTTATGCGGACCGCATACTCATCGCAGAATGGCTCCTTGCAAAGTTCAAATTACCCAGTTCACTATTATACTTTGCGTTGAGTTTGCGGACCGCAGATCAATTTTGCGGCCGCATACTCGATCGCACATTTCATTGCTTGAGAGGGCTACCAAGGTGACAGCTATGCGGTCACTTTGCGGACCGCAAAGTGGTAATGCGATCGCATAGTGACCGCATAAGTTGTCTTCTTCATCTGACCTAGGGCTAGGTCCGCGACAACAATGCGGTTTGCATTTTAGACATGCGGACCGCAGAACTGAGCAACTTAATGCAACAGTTCAACTGTTCAGCCATGGGTGCCCAATCTTCAACCAATTCCTACCCCAACATCTAATTCATTACTACCCTAGCCATGCTATTAAGCCCATAACCATTTCCCACAATTTTTTTTTCTCAAACTATTTAAACAATGGAGATAGGGGAAACAGTGTACATACCAGATGTTGAGAATGCTATTGATTTATAGGAGGATGCCTGGAGTGCCGATGCGAACTTGCCTCTGTTCGTTCTTTTTCTTTTTGTTTTTCTCCTCTTTGTCTTTTGTTTCTTTTTTTTTCTCTTTTTTTTTTATTTTTGTTCTGTCATGTAGGGCATTTAGAAATGTACCTGGGGGGAGTTACACACTTTTGCGACGCCAATTCTGCGGACCATTATGCGATCGCAGAGCTGATGTGCGGTCCGCATAGTGGTCATTTATTGCTGCGACGCGTAGGTTTCTCAGAGTCACTTTTGCGGTCCATTCTGCGATCGCACAACTAATATGCGGACCGCAGAATGGACGCATTGCAACTTCCAATTTAGAGGGCTCACTGGTTAGGTCTGCGGTAGATTTGCGGTCCGCAAATCAATTATGCGGTCGCATTTCTACCGCATTTCTACCCTCCTTCTTCCGCATATCTGTCCATGGGTGCATCCACCAAATATCATCACTGTTTGGGTTCCCTACACTTCACAGATGTTAAGGAAATAAATGAACAAAGAAAATTCAAAATTCAAAGACGGTGTTACCACCCATGGGTTGCCTCCCATGTAGCGCTTGATTTAACGTCGCGGCACGACGGGACTGATTTCTCTAATTTCATCCTTTTGACGGGCAAGGTCCATCTTGTAGAGCCAGCTGCTCTATCACCTTCTTCTCACCATCAACACCCAAGTAGTGTTTGATGTGTTGGCCATTTACTTTCAATGTCCGAGACCCGTCAGTAGATTCTAACTCTACAGCTTCGTATGGGGATCCACTCACCACTTTAAAGGGGCCGGACCATTTCGATTTCAATTTGCCCGGAAACAATTTTAATCTTGAGTTGAAGAGTAAGACGAGGTCACCCGTCTTGAACTCTCTTTTCAAGATCTTTTTGTCATGAACAAATTTCATCCGCTCCTTGCATACCGATGCGTTCTCATATGCATGGAATCGAAATTCCTCTAGTTCATTTAGTTGCATCAATCTCAAGTTTGCAGCTTCCGCCCATTCTAAATTGAGCTTCTTAAGTGCCCACATGGCCTTGTGCTCCAGCTCAACTGGTAAATGTCATGCCTTCCCAAAAATGAGTCGGTAGGGAGAAGTACCAATAGGAGTCTTGAAGGCCGTGCGGTAGGCCCACAATGCATCATCTAATCTTCTGGACCAGTCAGTTCTGTTGGCTTTCACAGTTTTGGCTAGGATACTCTTTATCTCTCGATTTGAGACCTCAACTTGACCACTCGACTGCGGATGGTATGGTGTAGCCACCTTGTGTTTCACCCCATATTTCTCAAGTAACCTTGTGAATGCTTTGTTGCAGAAGAGCGATCCCCCATCACTAAGAATGGCTCTAGGCGTGCCAAACCGAGTGAATATATTCTTCTTCAAAAAGGCGGTCACACTCCTCGCCTCATTGTTTGGTAAGGCAACGGCTTCAACCCATTTTGAGACGTAGTCCACAGCCACCAAAATATACTTCATCCCATAGGAACTCACAAAGGGGCCCATGAAATCAATTCCCCAAACATCAAAGATTTCTATCTCCAACACATATTGCATAGGCATTTCATGCCTTTTGGAGATTGAACCTTGCCGTTGACACTGCTCACAAGCTTTTGCAAATTGGTTTGCATCGTGATAGATGGAAGGCCAATAGTAGCCACATTCAAGAATCTTTGCTGCAGATATATTGCCTCCATGATGGCCTCCAACCGGTGAGTCATGACATGCCTTGAGGATTGGCATGATTTCTTCCTCTGGTACGCACCTCCGTATGATGTTGTCAGCACACACTCGAAACAAATAAGGCTCCTCCCAGTAGTATTGCCGACAATCCCTCAAGAATTTTTTCTTTTGATGAGGTTCTAACCCTTCCGGAATGACCTCGATCACCAAGTAATTTGCAATGTCGGCATACCAAGGAGCAAAGGTGTTGGAAGGTGCCAATATATGTTCATCGGGGAAAGCATCATTTATGTCAAGTTCTTCTTTAGGCCTCCCTGCTTCCTCAAGCCTTGACAAGTGGTCTGCAACTTGATTTTGAGTACCTTTGCGATCTTTTACTTCAAAGTCAAATTCCTGCAACAAGAGAACCCACCGAATTAGTCGAGGCTTTGCATCTTTCGTTGCCATGAGGTATCGAAGAGCCGCATGATCCGTGTAGACCACCACCTTGGACCCCAACAAATAGGCCCGGAATTATTCAAAAGCATACACAATGGCAAGAAGCTCTTGCTCAGTGACAATGTAATTCATTTGTGCCCCATTGAGAGTTTTACTTGCATAATAGACCGGATGAAGTATCTTGTTGTGGCGTTGACCTAGCATTGCTCCAATAGCTACACCACTGGCGTCACGCATGAGTTCAAAAGGAAGAGTCCAATCGGGAGTGACAATAATGGGTGTCGTGGTAAGCCTCAACTTTAATTCCTCAAATGCTTTGAGGCATTTGTCATCAAACATGAATTTTGCATCCTTTTCAAGAAGCTTGCACATTGGGTGTGCAATTTTGGAAAAATCCTTGATGAATCTCCGATAGAATCCAGCGTGGCCCGGAAAGCTTCGAACACCTTTCACTGAATTTGGTGGAGGAAGTTTAGAGATGATTTCGATCTTTGCCCGATCAACTTCAATGCCATGTTTAGAAATCTTGTGCCCCAACACAATACCTTCATCCACCATGAAGTGGCATTTTTCCCAATTTAGCACAAGATTCGTTTCTTCGCATCTCTTGAGCACTTGTCTAAGATTTGCAAGACAATGCTCAAAGGAATCACCAACAACAGAGAAGTCATCCATGAAAACCTCTAGAAAATCCTCCACCATATCGGAAAATATCGACATCATGCATCTTTGAAAGGTCGTCGAAGCATTACACAACCCAAATGGCATCCGGCTAAAAGCAAATGTCCCATAAGGACAAGTGAAAGTTGTTTTCTCTTGATCTTCCAAAGCAATGTTGATTTGGTTGTAGCCGGAGTATCCGTCCAGAAAGCAATAGAAGGCTCTTCCCGCTAGCCGATCAAGCATTTGATCAATAAAAGGCATAGGGAAATGATCCTTGCAAGTTGCATTGTTGAGTTTCCGATAATCCATGCACACTCTCCACCCGGTCACCGTTCTAGTAGGGATGAGCTCATTTTTTTCATTTTCAATCACGGTTATGCCCCCTTCTTTGGCACACATTGTACTGGGCTCACCCAAGAACTATCGGCGATTGGGTAGACAACTCCGGCATCTAACCACTTGATAATTTCCTTTTTCACCACCTCTTGCATTGAAGGATTTAGTCGCCTTTGATGCTCCACACTTGGCTTGGTGTCATTCTCCAATTGGATTTTGTGTTCACAAATACCCACGGGAATGCCACGGATGTCGGCGATTTTCCACCCAATTGCTTGCCGGTGCTCCCTTAGGACTTCCAATAATTGCTCTACCTGCACATCATTCAACAAAGAAGACACAATTACGGGTAAAGTATCATTAGAGCCAAGAAATTTATACCTCAAATGCGAAGGGAGTGGTTTGAGCTCTAGTTGTGGTGGCTCAATGATTGATGGCTTGGCGGGGGGAGTAGCTCTATTCTCTAAATCAAGAGAGAACTTTACGGGCGTGTATGTATAGGATCCAAGACCCTCCAATGCATTCACCGATTCTATGTACCCATCCATGTTTTCCCCATAAACATTTACTAGGATTGCTGCTAATGCCTCACCAAGGCATTGTTCTTCCATTTTCAATTCCACGGCATCTTCTACCTCATCAACCGCTTCTATCATTGAGATGCTCTCATATTCGTGGGGTAGCTTCATGCCCTTGCTAGCTTGAAAAGTGGCCTCTTCATCATTCACCCGGAACTTTATCTCATTTCTCTCAGAATCCATGAGTGCTCGGCCCGTAGCCAAGAATGGTCTTCCCAAAATGATAGGAATCTATTTATCCACAGCACAATCAAGAATCACAAAGTCTGCGGGTAAATGGAACTTCCCCACTTTCACTAGTACATCATCCACAATTCCCACCAGTCGCTTGATGGAACGATCGGCCATTTGCAATCTCATACTTGTTGGTCTAGGCATACCAATCCCGCTTGCTTATAGATGGCTAGTGGCATTAAGTTGATGCTAGCTCCATTGTCACATAAGGCTCTTGCAAATTCACGTGCCCCAATAGTACAAGGTATAGTAAAGGCTCCCGGATCCTCCTTCTTTTGAACCGGGGTTGTAGCAATGATAGAGCTTACCCTGTGAGTCATGCTTACCACCTCATGCTTTGAGGTCTTCTTTTTAGTGATCAAATCTTTCAAGTACTTAGCGAACCCTGGCATTTCTTGAAAAGCTTCTACAAAAGGTATGTTCACCGTCAATTGTTTGAGAATATCGTAGAACTTTTCAAGCTTGCTATCATCAATCTTCCTTGCTAGCCTTTGAGGGAAAGGAGGAAGAGGTCTAGGAATAGGTGGAAGAGGTTGTGATGACTCGTTCCCCTTTTCCTTTTCCTCTTCTCGATCTTCTTGTTGTGCTCTAGCCTTTTCCGGAATTCTTTCAATTTCAACAACTTTTGGTTTATCAACCACAACAACTTTTTGCTTTTCAACTTCAATGACCTCTTGTTCTTCACCCTCAACCGTTTGTTTGGTCTCCACATCTTCAACTATGTGTTCATTCTCTCCAAGTAGCACTTTTCCACTCCTAGTGGTGATTGCCATGACATGAGAGGTTGGATCACTTCCACTACCTCTTGGGTTTGCAATCGTGTCACTAGGTAGTGTTCCCTTTTGCTTGGGGTTTTGTTCCTTGGAAAGATCTCTCATTTGCATTTCCAACTTTTGGATGGAAGCGGTATGAGAGCCAACGACCTCGGTCATGTTCCTCAATGAAGCATCAGACTTTTCTTGATTTTGTAGCACTCTCTCTAGCATAGCTTCCAATTTTGAATCACTTGAGGACCCTTGGTTCGAATGTTGTCCTTTTGGAGGAACATAAGGATTTTCACTCCGGTTAGAAAAATTGTTGTTGTTGTTGCCCCAATTTCTTTGTTGTGAACTACCTTGGTCATACCTCCAATGTTGGTTTCCTTGCCCTTGCGGGTTTGGCCTCCATTGGTTTTGTGCTCCTTGACCTTGATAGTATTGCCTTTGATACCCTCCTCCTTGGGGGTTGTTGATATAATTCGCCTCTTCCAAATCTTCATTCGAATTAGACGGCATGTCCTCGTCAACGTTTACTTTCTTTGTTTGATTTTCTGTAAACATCTTGGTCAACACATTGACATTAGTGCCCAACCCAGCAATGATTTGATCTCTCTCTTGGTTTTCCTTGATCAAATTTGTCAAAGAAGGAGACCCGTAAGCTATTCCACCGGATGCATCCTCAGAATGCCATGCTTGATTATGTTTGGCCATCTTGTCGAGGATTTGAGTTACTCTCGCAAAAGACTTATCCATAAAAGATCCATCCGCCGCATTCTTTGCAATGGCTTGGTTCATGGGATCAAGACCCATGTAAAACTTCTCAAGCAAAATTGAGTCAGGGAATCCATGATTTGGCGACCTCACCAAATATAGTTTAAAGTGATCCCACGCCTCATGTAAGTGCTCCCCTTGTTGTTGCTTAAAGAAAAAGATTTTATCTCTAAGCTCAGATTTCTTGCTTTGTGGGAACCATTTTGCTAGGAATGTCCGGACAAGTTCAGGCCATGATCGGATTGAGTTTGGTGGCAAGTTTTGAAGCCACTTTCTAGCCTCACCGCCCAAGGAGTACTTGAAAACTCTCAACCTTAAGGCATCTTCTGAGACATTGGTTTGTTTGTGCATAGCACACACTCCCATAAAATTTCTCAAGTGTTGAGTTGGGTCGTCATCGGTGGAATTCTTGAAAAACCCTTCCGCTTTGAGCATGAGGATTAGACCATGATCCACCTTAAATGTTGAGGCACCAATAGCAGGGGGTACAATTGCATTTGTGTCATTGATATATTCATCGATATCCGCAAAAGGATTCTCTTCCCCTTCGTCCTCGTAATCAGACATTGTAACCTATCACACCAAGAAAAACAAGCAAAGTGTAATGGAATAGAATTAGATATCAAGTAAAGTACACATTAATGAGTAATTTCAAGACCGTACTCCCCGGCAACGGTGCCAAAATTTGATACGCTCAAATTACAATTTTACAATTAGTGTAAGGCGGTCGGTGTCAAATATAGTAACCCAACTAGGTTGGGGTCGAATCCCACAGGGAATAGGTGTGAAATGATCACTTGAATTTGTGTGTTACCCGACTAGAATCTTGAATCTATTCCATTAGAAGTAACATAGAAATGGTGTAAGAGTGATAGTATGAGTGAAGGTTGATTTAAAATAATTAACTAGTGAAAATGCTTAATGCAATAATTTATAGAACTAATTAGACCAAGGTTGTGTTCCCATAAATGTAGTGTAATGCCATCGGTGTTAATATGATATATTTCTAATGGTTGATTATTGATATGCAATTAATTTCTATGCAACTACCCTATATTTCTCAATACTTGAGTAGTATTTCCTCTCTTGCTTTTTCCCAAAAGTCTAAGAGTCACAATGTATAACAATCAATAAATGCCAAATAAAACCCACTTATCCCTAAGCAATTCTATTAAACGAGGTGTAAGGCCTCGAGTTTTTGTTCTTTACTTCTTCCAAAATCTAACCCACTTTCCCAAGCAAGGTAGGACTTTAATGGCTTTAATTAGTGTTTGCAACCACCAATAATAAATGAAGAATGAGAAGTGAAGAAATATCAACCAACCATTATGCATATATTCAATGTTAAACACCCATTTACATAACACCCATTTAGGGTTTACAACCTTAGTATTTAAGTTTTGCCACACATGCTAAAATATAAAACACAAGGTGTAATAAGTGTCATAAATGCTTGCAAAGTAAAAGACTCTTCAACCAAAAGCTTCCAAAAAGATGAAGTAATAAATTCTTGGAGTGTAGTATAAAGTCTGCACAAGATGCCCTTACATAAAATTCTAAAAAGCTATTTATAGAGGGACCAAGATCTGACAAAAAGCGGACAAGTTTGCCCTTCCAGGTCACGTATGCGACCGCAGATCTGTCGCATAACAGGTCTGCGGTCCGCAATCTTGAGAGGCGGCGTCGCGGATAGGAACCCTAGCTGATTATATGTTGATTGCGTAACCATTCTGCGGTCCACATATTGATTGTGCGACCGCAAAAAGCACCGCAGACTTGCCTCTTAGGTTTCCTTTGTGTTCATTATGCGGCAGAAGTGCGGACCGCATATTGAATGTGCGATCGTAAAAGACATCGCATTCTTGCCATGCATTTCAGCTCCATTCACTGTTTAGTTCTGCGATTTGGTTGCTTATTTGCGGTTCGCACATGAAGTATGCGATCGCATATTGGTCCGCAGATTTGCTCTTTTGCACAACTTGCCCTCTTTCTTATCTTTTTGCGTCCATTTTTGTGTCCTTGGTCTTTTCTTCCTCTTTATCTGTAAAACCACAAAATCACATGAGTATGGACTACATTTTGCAATGAAACAAGCTAATATAATAGAAATTAGTATGTAAATGTGCCGAATCTCTCCGGCACATCAACACCCCCAACTTAAGCTCTTGCTCGTCCACTGAGTACTTAGTACTCACCCCCACTACCTGCACCTTTGTGTGTAGATATAAGTATGTAGGAGGGTTAGACGAGCAGTCCAGCTTATATCAGAGTATTCGAGTTGTTGAGGTAGCTGCTGGCGTTCGCATGACCTAGATTCTCTCTTTATTTCAGTTTATTATCTATATACTTCCAGACTTGAGTATTTTGTTCAGTATTCCTATTACTATTCAGCTTTTTTTTGCTTAGAGGCTTTAGACGCGTGACCCCAGATATTTTTGGAATGTTATTTTCGGTGTTCACAGTTCTCAGTATTTTTATTCTACTATTATTGTTGGAGTATTATTATTAACTTAAATATATTCCCGAATTTGTCCTTTTGGGACTTGTCTTTAAATGTGAAAACAATTGTTTGGTCTGGCTTGCCTAGCTTTAGTGATGGGTGTCATCATGACCGGGTTTGGGTCGTGACAAGTTGGTATCAGAGCCTAGGTTACTAGGCCTCACGAGCCATAAGTCGGTTTAGTAGGCTCTCACGGATCGGTACGTTGACGTCCGTATCTATCCTCGGGAAGCTAAAGAACTTTAGGAAACACTTCACTTTAGTGGATTCATATCGTTCAGTTTGTGTTATCGTGAAACTATATTTTTTCGTATTATATTCTCTCGCAGATGGCGAGAACCCGTACTAACGGACGTGGTGGACGACCACTAGTGGCACCCAGAGGCCGTGGCCGTGGCAGAGGCAGGGCAGCAGCGACAGCACCTGCTGACCCACCAGCTGACCAGACTCAGGGTCAGATTCCAACGCAAGTGGATCAGGGTCTAGGATCAGGCTCCAGCTGCAGGCATACCAGCAGCTCAGGTTCAGGCACCTGCAGTGCCGATTGAGATATCGGGTCTTCAGGAGACCTTAGAACAGATCCTACCAGTGTGTACTGGCTTAGCCCAGGTGGTTGCGGCCTCTACTGCAACAGCTTCTTCACAGGCAGGGGGAGGGAATTAGACCCTCGTTGCTCGCACACCAGAGTTGGTAGTTCAGGGCTTATAGGCACCTGAGGCAGCTCCAGCTCAGCCACTTTAGTCGGCTGCACCAGTCGCACCAGCCCCAGCTCATGTGGTCCCAGCTATGCCTGATGACAAGCAGCGTCGGTTGGAGAGGTTCGGGAGACTATAGCCTCTAGCGTTCAACGGTGTTGAGGGCGAGGATGCCCAAGATTTTTTGGATAAGTTCCAACGTATGCTTCGTACTGCGGGTATTCTAGAGTCTTGCGGTGTTGCTTTCACTACCTTCCAGTTCATTGGACCAGCATTTCATTGGTGGGAGGATTTCGAGAGGCATAGGCCTATAGGGGCAGCGCCCCTCACTTGGAAGTAGTTCTCCATGGTATTTCTGGATAAGTATGTACCCCAGTCTCAGAGAGTGGAGCTGCATCATCAGTTCGAGTGGTTGAAGCAGGGAGATATGATAGTGACTCAGTACGAGTTGAGGTTTAAACAGCTAGCTCGGCATGCCATGTGGATGAGTCCGTCAGATCGTGAGAGGATTAGGAGATTTGAGGATGGTCTCAATTATCCTATTCGCATATTGTAACTAGAGAGAGGGCTACAACAGTTACTTTTGAGGAGGTGATTGATGCGGCTCGTCAGATTGAGACAGACCGCCGTCGAGAGCGTGATGAGAGGGAGGCTAAGAGGCCTCGTGGTGCGGGTAGTTACAGTGGTGCTCCGTTTAGGGGCTAGTTTTAGCACATTAGAGGTCGTTCCTTCAGATCTCCTCAGTTAGGCCATTTAGAGTCTAGTGGAGCTTCGTCAGACCGTGGTCGTCAGGGTCATCAAGGTCAGCAGGGTCATCAGTAGAGCCAGCCCGCACTGAGCGCCCTTCCATCTCAGAGCTCTACACCTACTCCTTCAGCTCAGGATTCATCTACAGCGAGGGGTTCTCAGCAGTCCCTTTCTCTATCTTCAGGTCGTTGCTTTGAGTGTGGTGAGTTGGGCCATATCAGGAGGGAGTGTCCCCAGTTTCTTCGTAAGCGGTCTCAGAAGAGGGATCAACTTTCGTCTTCTGCTCCTATTTCTTCAGCACCCGCTCAGTCAGCTGGGAGTGGTGGTCGGGTAGCCAGAGGTCGCCCCAGGGGTGAGGATCGTACTGGCGGAGGTCAGGCTCATTTTTATGCTCTTCCAGATAGGAGGGATGCTAGTGCATCAAATTCAATCATCACATGTATTATCTCAGTTTGCCACAGGGATGCTTCTATCTTATTTGATCCAGGATCTACCTATTCCTATGTATCTTCATATTTTGGCATATCATCTGGGTATGACCCGTGGTATTCTTGCCTTGCCCGTGCATGTGTCTACCCCCGTAGGTGATAAAGTTATTGTGGATCATGTATACCGATCCTGCCTTGTTACTATTGGGTGTCTGGAGACCTGAGTCGACTTATTATTATTGGGCATGGTGGATTTCAACGTGATTCTAGGCATGTATTAGTTATCTTCTTACCATGCGATTCTAGACTCTCATGCAAAGACAGTCACATTAGCTATTCCAGGTAATCCGATGATCGAGTGGTGAGGCGTGACTGATTATGTATCCGATAGAGTAATTCTTTCCTAAAAGCCCAATGAATGATTGGGAAGGGTTGTTTATCTTATTGGCTTTCGTTAGAGATGTTGAGGCTGAGGATCCCAGTCTTTATTTGGTCCCCGTTGTGAGGGATTTCCCGGATGTATTTCCAGCAGACCTACCGAGCATGCCGCCAGACAGGGACATTGATATCGGTATTAACTTGGTGCCGAGCACTCATCCCATTTCTATTCCTCCCGACAACATAGCACTGGCTGAGTTAAAGGAGTTAAAAGAACAGCTTCAGGGACTCTTAGATAAGGGGTTCATTCCCCTGAGTGTGTCACATTGGGGTGCATCGCTATTATTCGTAAAGAAGAAAGATGGCACAATGAGAATATGCATTGATTATAGGCAGTTGAACAAGGTGATAGTAAAGAATAAGTACCCATTACCTCGTATTGAGGACTTGTTTGATCAGCTTCAGGGAGCAAGTGTATTCTCTAAGATTGACCTTCGATCTGGTTATCACCAGTTGATGATTAGGGATTCATACATTATGAAGACAGCTTTCTGAACGAGATATGGGCACTATGAATTTCTGGTGATGTCTTTTGGGCTGAGTAATGCCCTAGCTGCATTCATGCACTTGATGATCGGTATATTTCGAACGTATCTAGATTATTTTATGATCATATTTATTGATGATATCCTGGTGTACTCGCGCAACCAGGTGGAGCACGCACAAAACTTGAGGGTAGTATTGCAGAGATTGAGAGAGGAAAAGCTTTACGCAAAATCTTCTAAGTGTGAGTTTTGGCTTGATACTGTGACTTTTCTGGGACATGTAGTGTCCAGCGATGGTATTCGGGTTGACCCACAGAAAGTCGAGGCAGTGTAGAATTGGCCCAGACCGTCCTCATCCATAGAGATCTGGTGTTTCCTCCATTTGGCAGGCTATTACCGCAGGTTTGTTCAAGGCTTTTTGTCTATTTCTTCACCTTTGACGAAGTTGACACAGAAGAATGCTCCATTTGTGCGGTCTGATGAATGCGAGGAGAGCTTCCAGAATCTCAAGTCGTCCTTGACCACAGCTCCGGTACTTATATTGCCATCAGCTTCAAGGTCTTATACGGTGTATTGCGATGCTTCAAAAGTTGGGATCGATTGTGTATTGATGCAGGAAGGTAAGGTTATTGCATATGCTTCTTGCCAGTTAAAGCCCTATGAGAAGAAGTACCATGTTCACGACTTAGAGTTAGCTGCTACTATTCATGCCTTGAAGATTTTAAGGCATTACTTATATGGTGTATCTTGCGACGTATATACAGACCACCGTAGCCTGCAGCACTTGATTAAGCAGAAAGATCTGAATTTGAGGCAGCGGAGATGGCTTGAATTACTCAAAGACTATGATATTACTATCTTGTATCATCCCGGGAAGGCCAATGTAGTGGCCGATGCTTTAAGCCGGAAGGCTATTAGTATGGGCAGCTTGGCGTACATTCCAGTTGGGGAGAGGCCCCTTACAGTTGATGTTCAGGCTCTAGCCAATCAGATGGTGAGGTTGGATATTTCTTAGCCCAGTCGGGTGATGGATTGCGTGGTATCTCGGTCTTCCTTATATGACCGTATTCGAGAGCGCTAGTATGATGATCCACACTTGCTTGTCCTTAAGGACAGAGTTCAGCACAATGATGCCAGAGATGTCACTATTGATAGTGATGGTGTGTTGAGGATGCAGGGTCGAATATGCGTGCCCAATGATGATCGCATTCGTGAGTTGATATTGTAGGAGGCCCATGGCTCGCGATATTCTATCCATCCAGGTGCCACAAAGATGTATCAGGATTTGAGGCAGCATTATTGGTGGAGAAAGATGAAGAGATATATTATGAGTCATGTAGCATGGTGCATAAACTATCAGCAGGTCAAGTATGAGCATCAGAGGCCCGGTGGCGTGTTCCAGCGTATGGATATTCCCAAGTGGAAGTGGAAAAGGATCACTATGGACTTTGTTAGTGGACTCTCTCGGATAGCGAGGAAGTTTGATTCAGTTTGGGTGATTGTGGATAGGCTGACGAAGTCAGCTCATTTTATTCCTGTGTGTACTACATACTTCTCGGAGTGGTTAGTAGATATATTCATCCATGAGATTGAGAGTGCATGGAGTTCCAGTTTCTATCATATCATATAGAGGTATCCAGTTCACTTCTCAGTTCTGGAGGACATTTCAGCGAGAATTGGGTTCGCAGGTAGAGTTGAGCACAACATTTCACCCACAAACGGATGGGCGGTCCGAACGTACAATTCAGATACTGGAGGACATGTTGCATGCTTGCTTCATTGATTTTGGATGTTCTTGGGCTGATTACTTGCCTCTTGCAAAGTTTGCATATAACAATAGCTATCATTCCAGCATTCAGATGGCATCGTATGAAGCCTTATATGAGAGGCGGTGTAGGTCTCCAGTGGGTTGGTTTGAGCCCGGCGAGGCTAGATTATTGGGGATAGAGTTAGTTCAGGATGCCTTAGACAAGGTGAAGGTGATTCAGGAGAGACTTCGCATAGCTCAGTCGCATGAGAAGTTTTACGCGGACCGGAAGGTCCGAGATGTGTCTTATTCAGTGGGTAAGAAAGTGCTGCTAAAAGTTTCGCCTATGAAGGGCGTTATGAGGTTTGGAAAGAAAGGAAAGCTGAGTCCAAGGTTAATTGGACCTTTTGAGGTGCTTAGGGAAGTTGGGGAGGTGGCCTATATGCTTGCTTTGCCACCTAGCTTGTCGGGAGTTCACCCGTTGTTCCATGTATCTATGCTCCGGAAGTACGTTGGAGATCCGTCTCATGTATTAGACTTCATCACGATACAGATGGATGAGGACTTGACCTATAATGTGGAGCCGATAGCCATTTTGGGTCGACAGGTTCGTAAGCTGAGATCCAAAGACATAGCTTCGGTGAAAGAGCAGTAGAGAGGTCGTCCCGTAGAGGAAACAACTTGGGAGACCGAGCAGGAAATACGGAGCAGATATCCATATTTATTTGAGACTCCAGGTATGTTTCTTAACCCGCTCGCGGACGAGCGTTTGTTTAAGTTGGGGAGAATGTAATGACCGGACCTGTCATTACGGGAGTTAGCGCCCGGTTTTCTCCATTTTATACTTTATTATGTTCATTTATATGTGTTTGGAGTGTAAGAAGCAAATCGGATAGAATCTGGTTAGAAATGAGGCAATAAACCTCTTTTTGGGAAGGTTAGTTTGGAAAAGTCAATCGGATGTTGACCGATGAATTAGAAAGCTCATAATGGATTTCTAATGATTCGACTAGTTTTGGGGGATGATTTATGACTTAGGAGAGTAATCGGAATCGAATTCGGAGGTCCGGTGTAGATTTAGGCATGAATTGCCTAAGGTTAAATTTTGGCGAATTCCGGACGGTAGGCGAGATTTTGATCTAGGGCTTGGAATGAAATTCCGAGAGTTGCAGTAGTCCGTTAGGTGATTTTGGATATCCCTGCAAAATTTCAGTTCATTCGAAGGTGTTTAGGTTGGGTTTTAGATCAAATGTTAGTTTCGGAAGTTTTAGTGAAACTTAGGCTTGAATCCGTGAGAATTTGATGATTTTTATGTTTATGATGGTGTTTTTATGTTGCGAGCAAGTTTGAATGAAGTAATGTGACATATCTGTGCATTTGGTTGAGGTCCCGAGGGTCTCGGGATGACTTCGGATGCCCAACGGGAGGTTTTAAACTTAAATAATGTAGCAGAAATATTGCAGGCAGACTTTGCTCTATGCGATCGCATAAAGAGACATGTGATCGCATAGAAGACCTAGAGAAGGGTGGAATTTTACTCTATGCGATCTCATAGAGGCAAGTGCGATCGCATAGGTTGGGGAAGTTTCACTATGCGATCGCAAGGGGGTTAATGCGATCGCAAAGAAGGGAATTTTGATCCCAGGAAAATGCTCTATGCGATCGCATCGAGGGCTGTGCGATCACATAGACTTAGAACTTTGAACAGTGCGATCGCATACAGTGCATTGCGATCGCATAGAAGGAAAATGGGCCTGGAAAACTTTACTTTGTGCGATCGCATAGAGGCATTACGATCGCATAGAAGGAAGTGCCAGTGACAAAACAGTTAAGTTAAAATTTTCAGAGGCAAACCCACATAATTTTACACCACTTTTACTTCGTTAAGGGATGGTTTTGAGTGAATTGAAGAGATATTTCAATGGGTTATCGTTGGAGGTAAGTTTCCCGACTCAAAACATGATTTTATGCTTGAATCAACACCAAAATTCATGAAATTCGGTAGAATTTGTGCAGAACAAGGGCCTAAATTATGAAAACGGATGTTTGGGTTTTGAAAGGCCATTCGAACTCCGATTTTGATAAATTTTATATGCACAGAATCATGGTGAGATGAGGAATCCGTTGGTATGATTTTCAAAATTTTTTGAGAAGTGGGCCTGGGGCTCGGGTTTTTCCAACTTCGCGAATTGTTACGTTTTTCAAGTAATTTTGATTGGGTTTGACCCATATTTATGTATTTGCTGTTGTTTTGACCAAATCGGACGCACGAAGCGGCAAATTCGAAGGGAAAAGGCATCGCGCACGATTCCACGGCTGGTTAGAGGTGAGTAATTAGTGTATATGATACATTGAGGGTTTGAAACCCCGGCTTATCACATTGTGATGCTATTTAGGGCGTGACTCACACTCCATGGCAGGTGCAGGATTGATTATGACTGGGGATTGTGACTTGATCCATCCCGAATAAGAATAATATTATATTGGCGGTTGAAACGCATACTGTGTTAAGTAATATTATATTTAGCTTGACTTGGTCAAGCTAAATACGTAGCCACACTGGCCTGCCAATGAACTCAATACCAAGAAGCATGAAGCTGCTCCTTCCACTACTATAACTCCTTCCAGAGCCGTACGATATGGTACCCGGCACCAAATAAATACTGAAATCCACAATGTCACCCAGCGATATGTCCGGCCACAAGAAATGCATCCGAAAAGTCCCTCACTACCGAAACTGAATCAATGGTAGAAACCTCTGCACTGACATCCGCTACGAAGGCCCAATTAAGAATATAATTCTTCCCAGCCGTCCGCTGGTCTTTGGGATACAAACCACTTTGCTAGAATGATATCCGATGCACCTCGCCACGCAAACTGTGGCATTTTCCGACATAGCCCATAGCATAATAGTCTAGAACAACGCAACACTGGGACAACCAGTCTACACCCCAAATATCATATTCACGATCTAATACACCAAGCAAGGAAAGACCCACTCGAGCCTCCAAATCCAATAACCACTAAATGGTGCGGATACACACGGTCCACAACCACTACATAGCTTGTACCCGAGAACTCCCAGTCTCCAACTCCATATAGCACACGAATTATTGTACCTGATCTCGAATTCCACAGTATGAATTCATATTACATCTCTAGTACCAAGTCTTTCTATGAGTGATATTCTAAGATTTCCCTGTTCCATTAAGACCTCAATATCAACAGTCGATCCAGCCAGAAAATGCCGCAATACCGCCGAAATTTTATCAGTTTACATCACCTTGCCCTTTTTCTGAAGCATATACCCTCGTCAAATAAATAGAATAGAAGTACCATATTTATTAATCATCTGAAGATCGGTTCTTAAATCACCTGCAGCTGAATTTAATAACTTTCCATTAGAACTGAGTCGCAACCATACACACACAAACCCCAATCCTCCACAACATATCGCACATACCATACCACACTAGGATAACATAAGGACTTTTATCTCCCTTCCGCGCCACAGACATCGACGCACTCAACTAGAAGAAAAATCATTACGCACCCTATGCTTCATATTCCCATTGGAAATATACTCACGTTCAAACCACGGTAAAACTCATCAAGAACTCTCTCTCCCAATTCCATTGCACAAGCTAAACTGCCAGGACTGAATCCTTCTTCCTGAACCTAGCTAAGAAAGCTATCAAAACCCAAGAGCCTTGCTGCACAATACCAGTAAAAGCTCATTACCTCCAACACATACGAAGAATTAATCATATCCTTACCATACTGATTCGGTTTACTATCTAGCTATTCTATTTGTCTAATTTATCTCTTTTTTTATCATCCACTTGATATTTCTCCCTCGATGTAGCATCACAATGCCTAAAGCCAGGCTTACCACACGAGACACGCACCTAGGACCACATTGTCTAAGCCCCACAGGCCACCGAATACTCTCCTAATGCTTCCCAGAAATACCGCATTCCAGAATACCTTACTTGAAGAACTTCCTACAAATATTAATTTGTTACTATTACTTTCCAGATACGGTTACATAGAATCTCATAATTACATAAATTACCACAAGTCTTGATCTTTTCTAAATGAAAACACAGTCTCTAGCCACATACATAACCTTAAGACACTTGATTATTACATACCAAATCTTGAATACAATAAAACCATTCTCGAGAGTCATTCACTCTTAAATAACTGTAAATTATATGGCTTAACAAACATAACTACTCGTGCCTTATTAGCACTCTGACACTGCAGAATATGATCTCATACCAATACAAATAACCATGTTCTTTCTCTATACACTGAGAATTATTTACCAACAATAGCTCAAGACATCCTATTATTTTCACACATCTACGAAGTATCTTATAACCTTTCTCAAAATTTTCCTTCACAAGTGCCATCTTCGGCTCAATTTTTGCAACCATAACTGATTCGCCAGCATACCTCAAAACGGAACCAACATAGCACATAACCGTGCAACCAACTAATCAGTAGTAACCTCCCCAACATGGCTCGAAGCTATCTATCAGGACACATTCAATAATCCATAATACTTTTACTCTAGCTGCCACAATATTACTGTGATATTAAACTCAAATCATCTACTAGTTTATGAAAATACAGTTCATTTATTATTGAATCCTTTATAAACCTCCCATTCATCCCCACATCAGATGAGTCCACTCTCTCAAGCGACCCAATTTTTTTTCAAATTACAACACGTACCTTTCAACTACATATGTGATATTCTAACATGCATATAAGGATCATACCACTTAAGAACACTCCGCAGGAGATAACCCACTTGCTTCGCCTCGATTTAGTATTTTAGCACACCTCTCATCGTCATACACATACTACAACTAATTTAGTCTTCCTGAGTCTGTACTCATACCGCCACAAGTATTGCACTTAACTTTCCAACTAGGAGATACGGAAATATTCTTCATGTGCCCATAACTCGGGGCTACACAAAAGATCACAGTAGGAAACATACACTTAACAGTTCCTTTATTATCTAGTAGACTCCTTCGTCACTACCAAGATCACGTGGATACATCTCGCAGCACTAACATACTCATTACATGGATATCCAACCGCCATTCCGGCCAATCGGGATAATACTGAACATTCGAACACTTGCTCACTCAATCAGCACGTCGGTGCTCAAGCCATAGGCAAAGATCCGGCCTCAAGTCCTCCAGACGGGCCCATCATATTATAAAGATCACATCTCGCCCCTCGATTGGGGAATCACAAACCATCAAGGCACATATAATACTGAGTTCTCACATACGCATACAGACGTATGGAAGGATTTTCAAGAGTTATATCTCAACCTAAATCAACTACGCACGAAAAGAATTCCAAGAAAGTGAAGTTTTTCCTAAAGGTTTTGCAGCCTCTCGAGGATAAATAAAGACGTCTCTTTACCGATCTGCAAGACTCTACTAAGCCTGCTCATGACTCATGAGACCTAGTAACCTAGGCTCTAATACAACCTTGTCATGACCCAATCTCCATACCCGGTCGTGATGGCACCTCTCGTGAAGACAAGCCCAGCCAACTGACCCAATTCATTTCTTTAACACTTCCTAAACATAAATAGATGTAAATTGCAACTTAAGGAACATTAATTAACAACATTATAGCCTAACTCAGCCCGACCAGGATGTTACAAGTCACAAGCATCTAGGAGGATCTTTATTACAATTTCAAAGTCTATAATACATAGAGTAAAATCTGGAACTCAATAAGAAGAAACTCGATGCCGTGAACGCCGGCGATCACCTTGCTTAGCTATGATAGCAATACCTTCAATCCGCTATTAACCCGCTATCGGGTGAACAATACATGCAACCGCATGCGAGGTGCAGGGAGTAAAGTGAGTACTTCTAACTCAGTGGTAATAAGAGCAAATGATATCTGAGCGATAAGAAAACACGTATGAGCACTCCAAAATGCTATAAAAGACAATACAACCCTTTGTGAAAAACCGTAACACTGTGAAAATCCTTTAGAAAATCTCAAGTTAAGTTAAAAATTTCTTCTAGAAATATCTTTTTTCCAATAGTCAAGCATATGAATGCTATATCAAATAGTAAAAGTCAGCACATCCGTCAGCCCCTTGGGCACAACACTCCTTAACATATAACACCAGGGTATCTGATTAACAAGGCAAGTAATAGCATGTATGTCAATGATATGTGAGTGCTAAATGTCATGCCACATAGTACAAACAGGAATGAATGCATGAATGCAATGCAATGCACATGACCGCTACGGCGCACATCCCGATCCATTTGGGTACCCGCGCTCACTAGGGGTGTGTACAGAATCTGGAGGGGCTCCTACAGCCCAAGCACTATAATACTGCAGTGTGTAGTCTGATCTACATAATATATCACTACGGTGTGCAATCCGATCCAAATAATATATCACTGCGGCGTGCAGTCTGATCCATGCATGTATATGTATATACTGCTGCGGCATGCAGCCCAATCCATATCTCAGTCCAGAACATGCAAATGAGCCACTCGGGCAATGTCAAGTAATAGCTTTTTAAATTAAATATTAAAAAAAATGCAATATGAGCCTTTAAACTTTAGGAATATGACTGCACATTTCGAAAATAGTGTTTATCTCAGGACTACAATCATTTAATATGCAAAGTGTCATAAAAACTGTAATAATAACCCCTACAGGTTTCAAATAACTGGCGCTAAGCCCAAAACATGGCAATCAGTCCAATTCAAGATAGCATCAAGCAGG